>CAJNOQ010001213.1:0-34499 GCA_905250885.1 Didymodactylos carnosus
TGCCTGGAGAAAAGATTCCCCGTTGGATTTGAAATTCGAATACAACCATTCGATAGAGAAAATTGTTCTCTATTGATGTACACAAGGCTCAGCTCTTTAGCTTGTGCTGTTCAGGAAATATAGGTAGTTTCCTGAGAGCCCCGATTTCGGCCAGCTGACCTTGAATCACTCCAAAAAACCTCGAAATATAGGTAATCGACCATGCTGAGTCGAGTGGTGATATTTATTTTCAGTTTCAAAGCGACTGAAATCATTAAATTAAATATTTCTGAAATTTTTATATTCGGACGTTATGTCGCGCATCAATAGAGAACAATTTTCTCTATCGAATGGTTGTATTCGAATTTCAAATCCAACGGGGAATCTTTTCTCCAGGCAGTGCCTAATATGTCAAACGGAAACTCACCTGATTGGTTAATTGTTGACCAACCAGCTTTCGATATTTCTTAATAAAGAATATTATTCTCTTCCGAATGTTAACAACCGCAGGTCTGTAGCTGCTTCCTATCCGGAGTTATTCAACTTACAACCGACTCCATTGTTCATTGAAATGGATAGTAGTTGATTCTGAAAAACAATTGAAAAACTGTGTATTCTGTGGAAAATAACGTGAGAAAAAGGAGCACAAAAAAGGCCACATGAACATCAAGGAACAAATATGACTATACTATTAAGTCCATAATTTCCATTTAAGTTGTTGGACAATGAATTTTAGAAAAAGACGAATATTTATCTGATAAGTATCATTTTTTTGCACAAAAATTTCTGATCTCATAACCTAGGAGAATCTATGCAGCTACTCACATCCAAATGGACTTGTACTTTTGAACGTGCATTCTAATGGAAAATTGAATACTATTTTTGGTTGCAAATCAACACCTTTATAAGCAATTTGTGTTGTGCCTTCATCTAAACCCTAGAAACAGAGAAAAACTTAAGTAATACATCAATTAATTTGTTTTGTTTTTAACTTAGTGAACTTACGGCACATATTTCCCAATCTTTTCCCATTACATATGCAAATCTCAAATATAAATCATCAAAATCAGCCAACTAAAATAGAAAAAAGATTCGAAAATTAAAGAGCAAAATATTGTACTTGACTTCGCAATATACCTAAAATATATGGCGAATTTCGAACAGCACAAAGTGCGAGAAGCTTGAACATATACAAGTTTTAGTATGCTAGTACATGGATTTATTTAGCCGTAAACTATACAAGAGGTTCAAATACAGACTCTTAGGTCCTACTGTCTTTTTTTATCCGTCTGTTCTGATCTTTCAAGGTTGTAGAAAATCAGAATATGAATTCTGTTGTAGTGGCTGTTACGCAAAATGAAATTTTTGTAAAAAAAAGATAATTTTACCTCGGCACTCTCAATTGCTCCATTAATGAAAACTAGAAAGTTCGTCGGCTTTGCGTTCATATTTGTTCATCCACATTACGTTTGTTTTATTCTAAACGATCATACATCTCATGTATTGACCATTGTCTGTGTAGGTTGTTGTGGTAGAACCTCTATCTTATTTCATGTAAAATGTGTAGTAATTTGGTCTTATTGAGTGATAGATGGCGCTTCTGGAAGCATGGTATGGAACATATAAATATGGCAACTCTAATACTTTCAATGTGAGATATTTTTCATTAGAATTTGAAAGGCATAGCGAAAAAACTATTTTCCATTATTAGCCGGATGCACTCATAAAAAATTCAAACATATCACTATCTATCTTTTTTAAGCTAAAATTTCCACGACAGACTCTTGTTAGACAAAAAAGTCAGTGCCATATACTGAAGTGTAACACAGCGAACACCATATAATTGTGAAGAAAAAGAAGTGTTAGACGATGAATGATTTTCTTAGCGAAGAATAAGGGATATGCACTAGATATGTCGATTCCTTCTCATTTGTCTTTATTTTCTTCTTCATCAGGGAGAAAACAGACTATCGGACTTCCACTCAATTCTCTAAATTTAGGTTTTGCAGGGTTTCTCCTAACAAGTTTAAGAAACTTTCACTAAAAAATAATGCAATTTATATGAAAATTCTACAGACATACGCTGCACAACAAAATATATAGTACAAAACAGAAAAGTGTTTTTGAGATGCAAAAAGAATCTTTGTGAGCCTTATTGTTTTGTTCTTCGTGGTTATTCCATGATATTTTGACTAAGGTTTATTATTATTCGTTTACTGTACTTTTTATCTCTCGTGATTATCGAATAATTGGTGATAGACGAGACGATGTTCCCAGGGTGCAATTGATGCTCTAGTATGGAGTCTCTCATTTTCCGCGTTCTATGCATGTCTGGTTCTTTTATGCAGAAAATACGAAACGATAGCTTAGTAAACTTTTGAGGATCAGTCGATAGTAGAATTTTTAAACATTGTTATCATGAACGTATTACATGAACTGTCAAAGAAAATCTCATGTTCGATAAGCGAGATAGTAAACATCAGTGAATGTTTCTGATGTTTTTCTGATGGTTTGAAAAACGAAAACACAGAGTTTTCGTTACAAACTAATCGATGATTCTGACCATTAAGCTTGTCCAGCACCGTTTTATAAAAACTGAGTCTTCACAGACCTAGACCAAATTCTCGAGTGTACGCTTCACGATCTGGATAATACTTACAAGTGTACTATTCCTTACGGTGTAAATCTTCTGATAAAGAAGAACTAACGTTTTCGATTTCTTATGTATTGATGAACTATTCGCATTGTTCACGCCAGCACACTTGAAATTCTACAGACAGAGGATCCTACAGGATTTTAGTAGAATTCCTGTTTTGTCCTAGGATTTTTTGACCTAGAACTAGTTTTCGATTCCTCATTCAGAAAAGTTGTGCAGTTAAAAAGATAGGCAAGAGCAGCTCGTTATATCTGTTTAACAAAATCATATAACGATCAGTCTTACAGTTTTCTTTAATTGAACAAACTGAAATCATAGCTCAATAACGTGTACTACTTTGTGGAAAGGCTTAGACAGGTCGAAACTCATTGTAAGCGGTGTTCTGATCTGTTTATAGTATTGTAGAAACCGTGAGCTAGTAAAACATTAGTAATCAAAATCAATAGGTTAATAGTTGCTAAAGAGAAACGCGGCACGTTTTTATGAGCTGTTGTAATGATGTCAATCTTCCACTGATCAGAAAACGCATTTACGTTCAAAGAAAAGTAAAACATGTTAACAGCTGCTTCCTTATGACAAAATTCTTTATAATAATTTTTAATAAAAAATCGTCGGTATGTCTCACTGCCTAACATAGGATAATTGTTCCATGAATGTGTTCAATCGAAATGTTGATGTTACATAAAATGTTTTGAAGTGCACTGGAAGAAGGAGCAGAAGAATAGGAAAAATTGAAATACTAGTTGAACAATGCACAAGACTCTCTATCATTTGAAACAGTGTGATTTGAGTTATCGATTAGAAACTTGGGTATAATAATTATGAATATATTTTTTACAGTTTAAAATATAATATAACATTTTTTGACAAATTCACTAATGCTTAGGAAAATAAATCTCAAATATGTTCAATATACTCTGAAAAAAATATCTTTATACGCTCTTCTTCGCTATTGTATCAATTTTTGTTTTGTTTTGTACTGATGTTTATTTTCTTATTCTATCGTTCTTATATTACAAATTTTTCAATTGTAAAATAGCAAGAAAATAAATTTTTTTTGCAAAGCGAAAAGAAAAAAAGAAAATAATGCGAATGTGTTTCGTTTTGTACTGTTGTTGTCTGTTTCACTGCTTATTGTACAGTAATAAATCGAACATAGGGTTGAAAAGAGAAGTGAGTGGAGAGTATGAACACACTCAAAATATGTAACAATATTTAAGTTTTTTCTATTCTGCTGTATGAATGAAATAGAAGAATGAAGAAACAAAATACTTAAAAGAAACCATGTAATGAAGCACTTTCGTTTTTTTTTTCAGATTTGAGAGTTATTTCTTTCTTTTTTATTTTATTTTATTTTATTCTTCTTCTCTACCATATTTCGATCATCACTCAACACTTCTTTTTCTCCCAAATGTGGAATATTAACAAATTTTCTTATCCATCTTTCATTCTTTTCTTCTCTCCTTCAAAAAATTATCTGTACTTGAATTTCATATTTAAAAGTTTGTTATTTGTAAGCTATCCTAATACTAATTCCATTAATTAGCTACACTATTAAGTTGATGTTTCATCTTCAAATGTTTTGTTAAGAGGGATAAAAATGAAGTAACAAAATTGATTTATTGATCAAAAATTCATTTATTTCGTGCAATAACACAGAAAAAAAATAAACAATGACAGAAAATCCATTAACATTGACCGACTTATTTCATAAATTTATTCGTATGACAGTTAAAACAACTGTCACAGAACATGAACCAAATATTAAACAACATCGACATTATCATCATCATCATCGAGACAAAATTCCTCATAATCACCATCGAGATAAACAAAATCAACCTCCACCTGGTCCCTCTACACATACATATGCTAAAAATCAACAATTAAATAATTCGATTAATAATTCGAGACGACGATTAATACCGTCAAGATATCGAAGACGACTTTCTAGTGTAGGCTATTGTTCCGTATCACCATTACAAAAAAGTGATAGTAAAGATGATAATGGACTTCAAGATACACAAGAATCCACTACAAATACAGCAGATATCAGTATGGAAAATGTAAGTAAAAGTTTGAAAAACAGAAAACATTAATCACTAATAATTTTTCTTTGAGAAAATGTCTAAAATAAATATTTATATTTATTAATTGTGATAATTATGTACTTATACATAGATAATTTTAGAAAAAAACTAAAATTAAAATTTATTTCGAAACGTAAAATGTCCCACTCTATAGGTTTATTCGTTGACACTGAAACTTAATTCTGACTTTTCGATTTTTCTTCCTAAAAGCATTAACCCAAAAGAGACAAATAAATTTAAAGTAATTTAGGCTTATTTTTTATATTGACATCGGCAGGATTGTCATCTTTTCTATGTTTGTTCGCACTTTCCGCTTTTCCCGTTTTTATGGAATCAGACACCACAACTCAATTAAAAAGCAACTGCTTCGTGTTTATTTTTCGTTTCTTTTTTTTTCAATTGTTTTATCACAATATGAACTAAATCGCTGTAATAAGTCTTCAATTTATTGAAAAAATCTTCAAAAACACGTCTGGAACGGAAAAACGTTTTCCAGTTATTTTTGTTGCGCTTTTCAAATACTCAGAAGGTGAGATCTTTGTTCGAACCCGAGATTTGTTGAAATAATTGATATATTTTATATCTTTTACTTTGTCGTATACAAACTTTCTTTGCAGTTTCTAAGCCAGGTGAAAGAAATATAATAACTTGTCTCCGCAACTAAATCGTTTATTTATTCTATGAGATCGTTTTCGATAAATACATCTGTACACCAAGAAAATGAGTTCATATTCGAGTTACTGGCCGGGTTTGAGCAGATGTATTTTAAACTAGTAATTTGCTTGTGAATATTTTCAAAGAAAAATTTCATCAAATTCGCTCATATACAAAAAATTCTCGTACAATTCTGATTCGACTTCATAGGTTTTTACTGTTATCTCAGTTTTTTTCAAAATATCTGTAAGCTGCTAATCTTGAGGATTGCAAATATCATACTGAGAGATAAAAATGATCTAACTTTAACTCAGCCTACAAAAATCTTCATCTTTTATATGAATTTTATATACTAAGAAAAAATCTCTATTGTTATGATATTACAGCAAGTTCTCATCGAATTTAATTTTCAACGTACAAATAGTGTTTTATTTGTTTGCTATTTCAATTATCCTTTTCTACAAAAATATCATTTAATCAAAATAAGATCTTTTTCTTCTTTCATACTTAAGTTTTATTTTTTACCAATTGGACAGTAATTCCTTATAAAAATTTTAAAATTGGTGGTATGATACATATATTTAATGAAAATATGTTGAACGATAAGCCTGAAGTGTATTTTTCTAAAAACGTTCTTTTGCCCGCAGACTTCTCATTATAAATTCTAATAAAAAAATAATGTTATTCTTTAGTAAGATTTTAGATGCCCATTTTGTTTTTAGAAAGAAAACGTGAAAAAAACAAAAAATAATTTTTTTTGCAGAAATATTAATACAAATTTATTCATTTCAATTGATTCTCGAAGAACAGCAGTGCATCCTAGTACAATCGTCTATATTTTCAATGTTCACCAACATTTAAAGTGATTTTAGTATGATTAATTTGAAGATTATTCTAAATACGTTAGAGAAACCATTTAACTATTCATTGCTAGCAGTATAAAATGCAAAGAAAAGTATTAATTGGTCAATAAAAGTGTTTGTTCTCATTTAATATTCTTATTTTTTAGTGATTTTTCTAATACTTGGTAATGAATAAACAAACAGAAGTCTAATACATTTGTTCATCATGTACAACAGAGGTGAATGGGACGCTGGTATTCGTCCTTCTCTCTTACGAAACGATCCCGTTCACCTCTAATATGAAATATGAAAATATTTTGTAATCGTACACGCTTCGAAAGACGACCATTATTAGTATATAATTATCATTACGTGCAAATCCTAAACCTATTTTGAAAAGAATAAGAATAATTTCGATTAATTTGCGAAAAGTTCTAAATGTTAGTACAATAAATTATCATTTTATCACTATCAGATTGATTTCGAGGTTTTACTTTAATCAACGTCAACTTCTTTTTAAATAAAGACGTGTTTATGTGACTTTAAAAATATGATTGTTGACTATTTTATATTTTTCTCTTAGATTTTCAACGAAATCTTTCAATAACTAACTGTCCATCAAAGTTTTACATTCTTCTTTTTTCTTCTTCTTGATACAGTAATAACTCATTCATATTCTTCTTTATTTCTTATTTTCTCTTCGTTATCAGTAGCAGCTTTCTATATGACTTATGTTTTATTAATTTCTGATTTAAAAGAAAAATTGAATAAAAATAGTAAAAATCCTTACAAACTCTCTGTTCCTCGCATCTAAATAACATATTTTTCTTACTTCTCTATAATTTTGATATCAACTTTATTTACAGGTGTTCTTCATATGATTAATTTTATAAGATAAAAACATTTTAAAAATATATTTATATTTACTTGAGTAAAATAATAAAAAAAAAAAATAAGATAGACAAAAAACATTTTCTCTTCTTCAAAAATAGAAACAAAATGTATGTCTACTACTTTTCAGGAAGTAAAACTTCATTGTGGTTTTTTTCAAGGAAAAATATAGCATGCAACGCTATTTTGAACGAATATAATATTTTTTGATATTTTTTAAACTGGTTTTTGATATAATAAAAAGACAAAATAGTTGTTTTCATATAAAAGACAACAGAAAATTTTTAGACGTGAAGAATGAATTCGACACTACAGACTTCTATATTCAGACGATATTATAGGGTAAGTTAGGTACTAATTGCAAACAAAGAAATTGTTATTCTGAATAGAAAACTAGAGAATATATTAGCAGTCTTCTTTGCTATTGTTAATTAGCGATGGATAGGATTTCAGAGTTACTTGAGATCGAGATGAATTCATTCGCTTGACAACATTTTAACAGATCAGTCAAGACACTGAAGTTATTATCCAAATAGATAAGTTTACTTAGATCTAGAAATCCTAGCAGAAATCACATACTATCCTATGCCTGTAGAAAAACGTAGGAATCATTATGTAGGATAATATAGATACCTGTCACAGGCGATCCTGTTTTCTTGGCATTCGCGATAGCTGTGTCAGAGAATAAATTTCAGCTACTCTTACAGAAATATCTGTCAGACTAGCTAGACAGCCACGACTGGTCTAATGGGACACAGTAATTAACATTCATTTAATTAAATGAATGTTATTATATGAAATGAAGAACAAGACTGACTAGTCGAAGAATCTTTTGATATGACTCTATAGGATTTCAGTGAATTCCTACCATTTCCCATGTTCAGATCTAATATAATTCTGGCCCCGATCTGATAGAATCCTGTGAAACTCCCAGAGGCTTCCTACCATAGAATTGGCAGGTGTTTTTCGATGAACCGAACACCTATCACTTTCCTACAGGAATTTTACAAGGAGTCTTCGAATCCGTCGGGATTATATAAGATTTCTAAAGGATTATCCGGCATTGGATAAGTTCAAATGTCTGTCTGTTCTTTAATAATGGATGACTCAATTCATATTCTGAATGTGGTGTTCGAATCTTGGCACCGTCGAGTCGTGTAGTAATTTTGGGCAAGTTAATATTGTCTACTTGCTTCGGATTACTCGTTTGCTACGTTATGATGTACAATACAGTTTCTCTGAACAGCCATTATGGCTTTTCGAAAACTAATGGTGAATGTGTGACAAAACGTAAACAGTTGCATGAAAAAAACTGTATACTTGACTGGCCTTCTGGCGAGAATTATAATTGATGACCAATCGTTAGATGGGTGACTATATCAGAAGCCTGTTTGAAGTAGCTTCGTCATAGCAAGCATATAGAAGAAAACATTAATGAGTTTAAACTTGAAATTTGATATTCTGTCACTGATAGAAGCGAATGTGTGTGTTTGATGTAGTGATGCATGTATGCTTAGATGTTGCTTGCATTGCTAAAAAATGACTTCACACTTAAAATGAAAATATAAACATATAGATGAAAATATTATTAAAAAGAAATTAGAGAGGAAAAAAAATATTTATAAATGCTGTTATATGCTAAGCGAAAATCGTTTGTGCAAGTGTTTACATTAGAGAGAGAGAGAGAGAGAGAGAGAGAGAGAGAGAGAGAGAGACACATATAGTAAACAAGTATATGAGTATCGAAGAAACATAGAAAAACAAGAAATTGTACTTTCAAAAACAGAAATGGCACTGAAAATTTACTAAACAAGTGCATATTGATACGTCTGTAACGACAAATAATTTCGTTGTAGTGTTGAATTATATCAAAAATGATGGTTTTCTAGGCTTGTTTCTAAGAAGATAAAAAATAGAAAATAAATATTTCCAATTGTCTATTAGATTTCATCAGTCTGATGTATCGACGTCTAACATTTCTCACCGTGTGTGTTCCCTTCTACGATTTATTGTAAAATCTAATATGTGTGTATCAACGAGTGTTTCTATCATAATTCCTACCATAAAAACAAGAAGAGGAGAAACTAACTCATTTCAAAAAGGCGTTCATCTTTCCAATACTTGATTTTTGTTATAAGATAAAATTAATTAAATTATAAAATTCACCATGTATTCAAGTTCTAACTAAAAGTGTTTGTATGATTCAATTAATAACTATTAACTGTTTACTTTAACTCTATTTTTTCTGTTATCAATAAGAAAACTTTATCTTTATTGATATTATATCATTTGAAAATTCCTCTCTTATTATCATGTCTATTGTTACGTATACAAAATTAGCTAAACAAAATGTTTATGGCAACATATACCTCGAAAAGATTTTCAGAAGATGAGATTAAATATCACTCATTATGAAATTTACGATAAGATATTTCGTGCAGAGTATAATAAAATAGTAATAAACAATACACATACCGGTCTAGACGTTCAATGAAATATATAAATAAACTTTTTTTCTCATCCTAGTTGATTTAAATAGAATGGACAAGAGCTAGAAAATAGGGAATATTGATAAAAAAAAAAAAATGATTCTTCGTCATCGAGATACATGGCCAATAATAATACTAAAACAAAAAACAAAAAAAAACCAACATAATTTTTCAACATAGGTAATTTAGCATATTGATTGTTTAAAATTTTCTTCTAATCCCATATTCGAATATTTTACTTCGACCTTGTTTATTAAAATATAGAGAAAAAAAGTAATTGATGAAAAAAAAGGACAAATATATTCGTTTTGAATTTTTTATTGTTACAAGAAATGTGACTTTTCTTTTGCTTAACTATCGGTTGTCTATATCAACTAAACTAGTCGTTCATTAACATTTAAATCTGAGTAATTTTATTTATTGAATTAATGTATCAAACGAGAAGATAAATTATATTCCCATTTTGACTTGTATGGATGGATTATAAAATAGCAATGTTAAAAATGCGTGATACGACTAAAATCCCTTCATCATCTAAGGTAACAATAAATATTTCTAATTTTATTGTTCTATATATAAAAAAAAAGTGATATTTAAATATAAAATTTTATTAAATTAATTCTTATTATATGTCTAGTCTATTCTATTTATTTTTAGACGAGTGGAACACATGTTCATGTATCAAATTATAATAATGTTACCGATAGTAATATGGATACATCATTTGGAGGTATTGGGCTTAGCATTACATCCAAACCTTTAGCCAAAGTACAGGTATAAAAAGTTTTTATTTATACAAAACTAACTAAAAATAAAATAAAAATATCTACTCAAATTGTATGACAATTAAAAGAATTGTATTTTTTTTTTTTTGTTTTAGAAAATTGCTGTTCAAAATGTGTTGAACGGTTCATTTCCACGTGTTGATAAACAACGTGTATCCTATGGTCAAGCAACAACGGTTTCTCACGCGCATACCCATAATTCACAATCGAAAAGCAGCGGTCATCATAGTTATCACGTTTTTAATAATAGTGCCAATATTGATTCATCATTACCATTTTTAAATGATAGTACTAATTCACCAGTAAATTCTGCACGACATCCTCGAATAAGACGAGAGAAAACACGTGAAGGTAGTCTTCGTTCAAAAGATACTGAAAATACTCATCATACTTATCATACAACTACAACATCAACTCATCATTCATCATCACATCATGGTACTCATATAAATGGACGAACAGATAATAATTTATCTGCCAATCAATTTACACGATCAAAAAGTTTTTTTGCAGAATCAAAACCACCAATGTTTCCAACTAAACCCAGTGGTAAATATTAAATATAAATATACAAAAATTATTTATATAAATAGAGAAAAATACTTTCTTTTTTTCTTTTTTTTTTTGTTATTTTAGAAGCTCTTGCTTATTATGGTGAAAAATTAACCGATTATGAGAAAACAGAAATATTTGAATTTTCAGAAATCTATTTTCTTGGATTAGAAGCAGAAAAAATATCAGCAGCAACATTAAAAGATTATGATGATGAAAATGGATCATATCTTAAAGTATTTTATTTCATATTCAAATATCATTTTTCTCTCTCTATATATATATATGTATTTGTTTTCTTTTCTAGGCTACAAAAGATCATATATGTTATCGATTTGAAGTATTAGAAACGCTTGGCAAAGGTAGTTTTGGTCTTGTTTTAAGATGTTATGATCATAAAAATAAAGAAGCAGTTGCCTTGAAAATTATTCGAAATAAAAAACGGTATGTTTTTTATTTTCTTTTTTTTCTTTTTATTTAATTTTTATTCTTTGTAATTAAAATCTTTTTTTCTAATTTTTCTAGATTTCAACAGCAAGGTTTAGTTGAAGTAAATATTTTACAACATTTACGAAATTTAGATGTTGATAATTCATTGAATACAGTACATATGAAAGAACATTTTTATTTTCGAAATCATTTATGTATTACATTTGAATTATTAGGGTTAGTTAATTAAATAATTCATTATTTTCTAAACTATATATATATATATTTATGATAATAATATTTAGAATTAATTTGTATGAATTAATAAAGAAAAATAATTATCAAGGTTTTAGTGTTCATCTAGTCAGACGTTTTGCCAATTCAATGTTACAATGTTTAAGAGTAATGTTTAGAGAAAAAATTATACATTGTGATCTTAAACCAGTATGTTTATTTATTATACATAAAAAATAAATTTCTATTTTTCGAATAATAAAAATAGAATATGTTTAATTTTTTTTTCTAGGAAAATATTCTTCTTCGTCAAAAAGGTAGTAGTGCCATAAAGGTAATCGATTTTGGTTCCGGATGTTTTGAAACACAAAGAAGTAGGCTTTAAAAATAATATATATATGAAAAATACATATAGAGATAGTTTTATTTTTTAAAAAATTTTTAGTTTATACATATATTCAAAGTCGTTTTTATCGTGCTCCTGAAATTATACTCGGTGTACCATATACTCCAGCAATTGATATGTGGAGTTTTGGATGTATTCTTGTCGAATTATTTACAGGTAATTTGCTTAAATATGATTTTGTTTCTTATAATAATGATATACATAATGTAGATTAATTCAATACTCATTATTCTCTAGGCTATCCAATTTTTCCCGGTGAAAATGAACAAGAACAGTTAGCAATGATTATGGAAGTCATCGATTTGCCTCCACAACATGTTTTAGAACAAGGATCACGAAGAAAATTATTTTTTGGTATGTTTTTTCAATTTGTTCAAAATCTAATTGTTTTATAAAATTCAATGTCTGTCTATAGAGTAATAAAAAGAAGAAGAAAAAAAAAAATCAATAAAAATTTTTATGTTTTAATTTTTAATTTAGATTCTAAAGGTGTTCCTCGAAGTGTGACAATAAAAAATTTAAAAAAACGTCGTCCAGCTAGTCGACCATTAGGCCAAATATTACGAACAACTGACAATAACTTTATTGATTTTATTAGACGATGTTTTGAGTATGTCAATTTTTTTCTCGAACTTATTTTAATCTATAACAATCTTTTAATATTCTATTTTTAAGATGGGATCCATTAGAACGTTTAACACCTGAAGAAGGATTACGTCATCCATGGATAATTGAAGCAAAATTAAAACGAACATCAAGAGAATCTCGTACAAGATATCGACCAAAAAAAGATGAAAATACAACAGCAAATGGAGATTCATGTAAGTTTTAACAACAAAATCTAATACTAAAATTGACTATTAAATGTGTTGTATTATTTATTCAGTTTGTTCATTAGTAATTTAATTAATTTTTAATCTATTTTTTTTTATGTTCTTCTATTTAGATTTTAGTTTCAATGAGACAACGGGTAATGAAGATACTCTACTGATCGATGAAGAAAAGACGAATAATACAAGTAATAATAATAATAATCATAATAATAGTTTGAATAATATACAACATACAAACAATTCATTTTTACCAAGAATTATGAACCAGTAATGTTTAGCTAAATAAGTTAAAATATGAAAATAATGTACAATTATTAAATTTCTCTGTTTCTATCCAATACTATTATTCTTTAACAAGATCTCATCCATGGTGAAGACGACTACCAGTGACATAAGGGCTTTCACTCTTCTTTATAAATATATATATATATATATACCTTCAGATGTTGGCTAGTATTAGATATGTACTGATATATTGAAATGTTCGTGTACAGTGCCTGAGAGCATAGCTCAGCTCAATTATATCTCTCTTTCAACTTAATAGATAAATTTTCATACTTGTGCATGTGTCTATCTTATTTTTGTACAGAGCCAAAAACCATTGTCGTCTTTTTTCAAAGTTCCTGCCATTAATACGCGAAAAAAGAAAAAGAAAGGCGCCGTTTTTCTTTCAGATTCCATTTAAATGTGTATATGTATATATATATACAGATATATATATATATATTTCTACGTGATGAAAAAATCTCATGTGCCTGCTTCCTCTCGTTTTGTTTTATCGTTCTTTGTAGTTTTTCATTATTTTGTTTTTCAATTCGATTTTCCTTTCTTTTTTTTTTTAATGTGCAAAGTTTGTTAAGAAGATTTTTTCTCAATTTAAACGTATACGAATATCTTCTCTCATTCATGGAGAAGCAAACACAATCAGATTGCTACTAATATATCTCATTCATTGCTCAGATTGTGATATAAATAATGTTCAGTTAGATCTAATTGATAGTTTAGTTTATATATCGAAAAAAGATTTCTATCACTTGTTTTTAGTCTATATTTTATTACAAAATTGTTCTAAAAAAAAAAGAAAAAAACAAAGAAGAAAACGATTCATGTTATTAGTGCATGACAAGTAATGTATCGGTGGTTACACCTGCTTTTATTCTTTGATAATTTGGATGTATTAATGGTCGATCATGATCATGGTGATGATGATGATGATGATGATGTATAACTTGATGTTGTTGAGATAATGTCGATGATGAATGATTTCCTGAATCAATATCATCAACACTTGTTGATACATGTTCGTGAACATTTATTAGTTGTTTAGAGTGTTCTGATGTTTGTTCGTTATTCTCATCTTTATTTAAACATACAAATGAGTATGTAGATGAGGCATGATGAGTTTTATCAATATTTGATGTTAATGTACGATTATCATATGGATTAATCAATGTTCTACTATGAGAGTGAGAATAATTGTTACTATTCATAGATGATGTAAGATGTATTCCATCTTCATCTAGTACAGTTAAACCCCGACTACTCACTGTTGGTATATTAACTGTACGTTGTGCACAACTATATTCATGTTGAGAAGTATCGATTGTAAATAATTTATCTTCAACATTTGTTGAATGAGTAATTGGTCGACGATTATACACAATTTGATCAATAATATTATTTCTATAATGATAAAAATCAATTTAGAATATGAATTAAAAATGTATCATCACAATTTTACCTACTACTATTTGAACTTTCTTCTGATGTTGATGTAATACTTTGGGATGTTTGTGGTTGTTGTTCAACAGCACTATGATGAGAATTTAAATGATTCCAACATTGATATTTGGATGAGGGTGAAAATTGAAAATGCCAAACACGTGTACATGTTAAAAAGACAAATAAACTCAATGAGAATAGAAGATAAAATACAAATAGTCCTAATTGAATAATTAATAATAAATCATAAATTCCTTGTTGAAACATTTTAATGATGTGATAAATGTACAATACAAAACAGAGTAAACTAAGAAAGACAAATAATAGATAAAATAATAGGGCACGACGTAATGGACGATCTTTATTAGTAAAATATTTATCATCTAAATTTGATAATCGAATTAATTGATTTTTTAGTCTAAGCAATGATTGTTCATAAAGAATATAACCAAAATAATAAAGACAATGATTTGTCAATAATATTAATAGTAGTCCCAAAAACAAAAAAATTAATAATATCAGAGGTGTCTGTATAAAATTCGATATTTGTAATACGGTTACGGATGAAAATAAGAGTGTCATATTTTTATATAAAACTTCGAATGTTGCTACAGTAAATATGCACAATGTTAATACGAGAATTGAATGAAGATTGCATAATATACAATAACATATATTTGAATGCCAAAAGGCTGATGCATATAAATATGATAAACGACATAATACGAGAAAATAATACAAAAGTTCACATGAAACAACAGGTTTATAATAGGAAAATGTTAATGAACGATAAAATGTGATCGTAGATTGATTGTACAAATTAATACGTTGATCAGCCGTACCTAATAGAAAATCTAAATCAGATTCGAATACAAAACCTAGAAAAAAAAGAAAAAAATGAAATAGTATTGTTAATAATTCTGAAAATAGAGTGTTAAGTCTGTGTTTCATGCATTATTTCAAAGAAAATACTTATTATATGCCATTTATGGTAACCTTCAACTTATATATATACCAGTATATCAATACTGGACCGGTTTTACTGGGTACCCAAATAGTTTGGTGACCAATAGGTTTGTCATACATACAGTTTATAACATAAATGACTTGGAAGTCTGACATATTCAAGTAGTTTAACAAGAGTTTTGTAGAGCGACGTGTTTTTATGGCTTTACATGCGCTATTACACTGAACGCAAGGAAGGTTATCGAATATAGAACCGTTTTACGAAAGGCAGACCTTCTTTAAAACGGCGTCATTGTCATTGGGATATCTCGGACGCTCTGAGCTCTCATACCGCTTAGAAAATATTTCTTCAACACAATAAATCTTTATTTTGACATGGTCTAGGCTAATTTTTGAAGGATCTACGCTTCCATCTTACAGGGGCGTAGCGAGGGCTCAAAAGCAGGGAGGGGGGACTTAAAATTTTCCTGTTAAATAAAGTTGGTTTTTTACGAATACATGATCTTTACATCAACAGCTCAACAGTACACATCAACGCAAGAAAAGAAGATTTATCATATTTTGCTGCGGAAAAAGCAAACATTTTCAAAAGCAGAAGGGGGCCACGCCCCCGCGGTCGCTACGCCCCTTCCATCTTATAAAGCAAAAATTTAAAGATAAGAGATACGTTCTTATTATATGGTAAAAACATAGAAAAGAGATTAGCAAACTTCAATAAAAAGAATGTTTTTTCGGCTCCAACAAATCATCTGTAAAACGAAAATGCAATCATTACTAAGCAATACTTTACATAAAACAAGGTAAAATGAGCGAAAATAGTTTGATTAAGTGAAATGAAGAGAAATGTAATTAACACCATGCAAAATCTGAGTTTGAAAAAGGAAAACACGGTGTTTAAGATTTCGTAATGTGTAATAGTGTCAGTAAAGTCATAAAAACATGTCGCTCTACAAAACTCTCGTTAAATATGACAAAATTCTAATGTCATTTATGTTACAAACTTTAAATATGACAAACCCATTGGTCACCAAACTATTAGGACACTCAGGGGCAGATGCATACCTACTTTTACCTGGTTTACTCTCAGTTCGTCCCAAATTGCTCACTCTCACACCTGCTCGCCCCTTTGATGTTGTTTGATCTTACAAAGCCAATTTGGGACGAACTGAGAGGACACCCTTTTACCTAGACCTTATTTGAACAGTGGTAACATTAATAGAGAAAGTTCTCTTTATCAGAATTGTAAACGAATTTTCTAGACTAAATTTGAATATTACAATTAAAATTGTTTTTATCGTCCATTAGAGTGTGTATATCGAAATTGAAGCAGAAGATTAAGTGTATGTTATTAATGAACTCTTCAATGACTATCCTTCTTGAACTTTTTTTTTTTGTTTTTTTTTTATTGATTATACATCATTAACTTGAAAGACAGACTAATCAAAAAGTTAAAAACAATTCTATTAAGCGTAAATAATATGCACACATTACATTCAGGACTCTCTTGACCATCTCATATATATATATGTATATGTAGATATATAAATGCATACGCACATTGCAATAAATATTCTCAGAACCACCCATTATGATAAAAAATAAATGTCGCGCATGCATAAGATATATATAGTATACTATCATTAAACTGTAAAATTTCTAATTGAAAATTTAAATCACTTTTGCTAAAAAATGTTTAAAGAAGTATTAATGACAAGTCTGCAGACACAAGATGTAAAAATCATCGAATTTTTTGTTGTATATAAATTGCTCTACCTCAAACGAAATTGAAAAAGTAGTAAAAATGTTTTCATATCAGAAAAACTTCGACGAATATGTAGATATCGAAATAGTCTGTTCATCTTATCAAACTTAGTTTCTGTTATTAAAAAAGGAAAATAGAAAATAGTCAATGATTGTTGTGACTGTTACCTTCAGATTTTAATTGAGCTTTAATTTCTTCTCCTTCTAATAAAATTTTTGGTAGTAATAGTAACAATGTGATTTGTATTTCTGCCAGAGAGACAAATGGTATTGCTAAACGATTTTGTTTCTGATTTAAATCATATTCTAATCCAAATTGAAAATGATCTTCAACTAAACTTCCTACTTTGATTAAGTTCATAATTGAACATAATGGACCACCAATGAGACTAATAGCCAAACATGTTAATGATATTGTTAAAATATTATACGGTTTTTGTGGCCAAGTAAGAGAATCATAATAACGAATAGTGCGAAAATCGTCAAGAATTGAACATATTTGAAGAATGAAACAGATAAATGTGTACCACATAAAACCAAGAGATTTTAAACGCACTGAAGCCATTAGCAACAACCAAAAAAATAAAGTTGATCTACAGATTACTAAAAAAGAGAAAGATAGATGCCCAAAATACGGACAGTTGACAAAAACCAGAAAAATATCAAGTGACATTTTTTTTCTTCGACTATTCCATCTAATTCACTTCGGTCACATGAAAGATGAGCAGATGAACAATTAACATTGAATGAATCATAGTGTTGAACTTCTACATGCCATTCGACTAAGCGATCTTACTTTGTTATATTAAGTGTATTTCTTTTTATGTTGTCAACCATAATGCGTGACCAATTGTTACTTTCATAATGAGTTTTCTATATGTACAAAAATATTGAACTCATTCCTAGGTCGATCATTTATTCTAACTTACTTTTTTTTTCTACTTTCTTTATTCGCTTGACAATAATTAAATGATAATGAAGTTGATATTATTACATTGTTTCATTTTCATTAAATATATATACATCAGCAGTATGTCCATTCTGTTATTGTTCTAACAAGAAAGTTGATCCTATTGTCTACTTTTTAATGTTAAATGACAAAATATTCTGTTTCAAGAATATAAATTAAGAGAAGAGCGAAATTTCAACGATGTGACTTTATTTTAAAAAAAATAGTTGTCATTAAAAATTAACATAGCCAGATGAAAGATGAGAATAGAACAGGTAACAATTCTCTCTCTCTCTCGTTCTCTCTTTCACTTTTTATATACATTTAAGTATAGAGGAAAGAGAGAGAGAGACTTTGTTCTATTGATTGGATATATTCATCTATAAAATACTTTTTATTCATTGTTCATGTCAAAAAATGATAACAAGATCTATATGCTCTCGCGCTCTCCCTTTACATATCATCGTCTCTTCTTAATCCTTTGATTAAACTTTATACAATTTTTGTTAATGAATTTGCACGCCTTTAAATCACATTCAAATCAGACTCATAATGCGAGAGATATGTGGCTATTTCTCTGATTATCGAAGACATGATAGATCGTCTAAAACAATCAATCTCTAATTTTCTATAAAATCTTTTTGTGAAAAATGTACAAACTAGAAGATTTATATACTCGACCCTCAATTTTAGCTAAAGTTGATGTTTTTAAAAACAGTGGAGACCACGTATGTTATCGAAATTTACATTTAGAATCATACAGATTTCTGGCAAATTAGAAGAAGGACGTAGGCCCCGTATTGGGACTACCTTGCAGTATAGGATGCTGCGGAAGCAGTTTCGATAAGCCCGATATCTTCCCTACAGCTGATGATCTTCAGAGACGGTCACCCGTTCTTCTACTAGTCACCAAGCAAGCTGTGGCTCTGGACAGAAGGCCAGCCTGACACAGAGTTCTTTTCGCCCAATTACTCGAGCTCCTCATACATACTCACTAACCACATACAAGCACCGAAGTACCGATGTGTGTCACAACGTAGTGAACATGCTATCGGACGGGTGATCCGAGACAATTGCCGTTAGTAACTTGTTCAAGGTTATTCTATGAATGGGTGGCGCCGAGGTTCGAACACGGTACCTTTGAGATACGTGTCGAACAACATAACCACTCAGCCATAGCGGCTAAAAGCCTGGCAAATTGACTAGAATGAACAATACATTTTTGCTATCTAGATGATTTAATAAAAAAAATTCTTTTAAAAATATTTTATATGTAAAACGAATTTTTTATCTATCTACGAGAGTGTATATTATGAAGAGAAGAAAGTGGTAAAATGAGTAAAACAATTTGATGTGACAGACAATTATAAGTTTATTTCCTCTTACAAATCAGTTGTAATAACAGATTAGCCGTACAGTAAAAAAATGTCATTGTATGTTGTCATGCGATTTTCTTTTTGGTATTTAACAAACGATTAATAGTGAGACATTTAGCTACCATAGATGCAATTACTTTTAAGTTATAAGAATAAAGTTGTCATCGAATTATGATTGACGCTTTTTTCCGTCTATTCATGGGATCAGTATTTCTTCATCATTCAAAATCTAGGCGGAAAGCACTTAATTCTCATTTTGCATATATGTCGTTCTAAAGTTGGAGCTGACGGTTACAAATGTAATCGAGATTCATCAGCGGCGATGGAATTGATTGACTGTTCAGAATTATTGCTATGAGTAGTCTGATGACATTTTCTTGTATACCGCTGTGCGTAGAAAATGTTTTAAGAAGAAATATTTTTCACTATGATTATTGTGGATGGATAATATCGTATACCAATGATTGAATGACATCTTGTTGAAATACCTAAAGAAATGATAGATATCATTTATTGATCAACCATCTCAGTATAGTCCACCTCAAAAGTGGAAAACGTCATACTACACAATATACCTCGATTTGAAAGCTTTTTAAAATCAATCGGTAATCCCAACATTTTGCTTGAGAACAAAAGAATACCTTTTCCTCACTTGTTGTTGCCAGATCGATAGACTATACTATATTCTGAGATAGTTGATAAAGAATAATATGGCCGATAAAACAAAGACAATATCGTCCACAAAGGAAAAAAGCTGAAAAGATCCCGTAAAAATTGCAGAATGGATCCCGTATACTAAAATTTCGATAAAAATAGTAGAAATGATCCCGGATTTAGAAAAAAAATATTTTCGACAGAATTGATCCCAGAATAAACTAATTTTTATGTTTATTGTGCAGAATTGATCCCAGAAAACATTTTTCTTTCTGCGAACAAGAAAATTGATCCCGGTTGACGTGTGGTGCGAATGTAAAGACGGCAGTTGAGACATAAACAATAGCAATGTGTAGTGGTCACATATTTTTTCATACTTTTTTCACTCACATCACTTTTGACTATTACTATCACTATTAAACAAACTATGGCTCGAAAGACATGGCTATTAGTTTTTACGTGTGTAAACGAAACTGATTTATTAAGTTTTATCAAAACTCAAGGTGTCTGCAAAAATCGAACTGAACAATTCATTGGTGATTTATCAATTACATATAAATGTTCACAGTACTGAAATTATCCGCTATGCGAGTATGAATTGAATATAGTCTATAGAAATCAGCGAAGAGCTTTGGGAAAGAGGATCTTATGTGACCACTACACACGTCAACCGGGATCAATTCTGTCAAAAATATTTTTTTTCTAAATCCGGGATCATTTCAACTATTTTTATCGAAATTTTAGTATACGGGCTATGTTCTGCATGTTTTACGGGATCAGAACAATTACCGTCCGCCCACAAATCTACCGATTCCAAGCATAAAAAATATTAAAATTCAAACCATTCATCGTCAGACTGATTTGAAAGAACATAAAATATCTACCACTGATGACTCGTTGAAAGTATCGATTTATCATAACTGACTCTTATGTCAACGAGATGATCTAATTCAGTATTAATATCATTGATTCGAAAACTGAACAAAATACAAGACCAATAAGATGAACGAGCCATATAGAAAAATGCTCAAGAACTACCGTTAAATTATCAATTCCAGTATTATTATTCAAATCTACAACGTTTATAAATTCAGCATCTAATGCGAATATTCTTCTCCATTATGATTGTCACCTTTTTTGGAAATTAATTCTTGGTATTGATCTCGATGACGTTTTGGAGAGGATTGTTCTTGACCAATTGAAGTTGATTATTGTAGATCTTTTTGTGATGAACACCTGTGATGATGGAGTGAACTAAAAGGGTGAGAATGACTGAAATGTAAATACTATTTTTCTTCAAGATTTTTATGATGCGAATAAGTTTTTTGACAATCTAAAATGCAAGGATCTTTGAGAATGCTGTTTGGATCACTGTTCAATTACCACTCTCGTTTTCAAAATCAAATAAATCATCATTGCTAAAAACTAAATTGTAACATGATCTTCGTCAGATCATAGTACTTGGTATTTATATTTTGGGCACAATCGGTATTTATTATAACTGGTTAAATAAACCTCATTCTCAGCTCCTTTATTTAATAAGTCAGGTCCATTTTTAACCTTTGCTACAGTAGGCGATAGTGATGAGAGATCTTTCTCGCTTTTCTTATTCTCATGTATGATTACATAATAATCTTGATGTTCTATCATAAGAAAAACAGATATATCAAGTCCTCTTCAAACTGATTGTAAACCAAACTCCATACACGTTTAGTAGCAACTAACAATGGTAATATATTCAATAGTTGATGGTATTAACAGAATCTTTGTCAACTGTAAGTTAACATATGCGTGAGAAGTGAGTACATAAGCAACCTCAAGACTGACACATAGAGCGATATATACTGTAGCTTTGAAAGATGAGGTTCCACGATAAAGCTATTGTTTTAAGGTATCCCTATTAAAATCCCTATGAGTTTCCTAACAGGATCCGAGACATATCCTGCCAATATCCTACTAGGATTTCGCTTTAATGTCTTAGGATTCTGACAAAATCCTACCGAAATCAGATATACCCAAAAGTCATAGGATTTTCTAAGATCCTGTTAGGATGCTAAACAAACTTAAGCGAAATCCTAGTAGAATCCAAGCATTTTAGGATCCTGCTAGGAAGTTATTAGGTGAATCCTAAATGTTAAGATCCTGGTAGAAAATAGACAAGAAGTGCGTAGGATTTTGTCCAGGGATGTGCGAGGAGGTGTACACCCTCTCTTTCCCTGCTTATTGAAATTACTTTCTTTTGAAAATTTTCTCCTAAGATTTATTTGAAAAAGTCGGGCAACTACTAAAAATAATTTTGATGAAAATAACTGGGATAAAGAGCATTCTTCGACGCCAGGTGGGAGGAAGAGCATCCAAGCTGAATTCAGAAAGTTATTTTTCTCAATTATTGTTGATAAGTGTTAGGCAATGCGATTGAATGAGACCGGTGATATTCAACGGCTGGCTGTTCATCTATACTTTCCTGTCTGATAGAGTCAAATGACGAAAAAATGGAAAAGGAGTTTCGATGTGTTCTGTTATCCTCAGAGATGTTTCGACCTTTGGGTTTTGGAGTAAGGGTCATCTCCGAACCTCTGCCGGTCAAGATCCATTTATCTTTTATATTATTCACTCATTTTTTCAGATTAATACTGATGTTTTGTATTTTTTTAAGCGTCCGTTTATTGCTAATAAAAATTATTTGAGTTTTCTATCAAAAAAAGTATATTCTACTTTTTCTTCAAACACAGCTCTGCTTGATAAATGAGATCGTTATGTCGCTTCGATCTCTCTCTTTTGTCATTACCAGCAGAGTTATCTATCATTCAGTAGTGATGACTCATTTACTTCGTTACAATATCCCGATTATAGACCGAAAAAGAAAGAGAGGAAAATGGTCAATGATTAGTTTATCAACACATCATGATATAAGTTTTTAGTAATATCTACGCTTTCTCAATTTATAAATATAAATGCACGCTATAGAATAATGTGTGATAACTTTACAAGATATGTAGAATTTATTAAATAAAAATATGTTTTCATCGGACACAATACCCTTCTTAAAAAATTATATTAGTAAAATTATATTAATATTATAAGATTTCATTGACAGTTAACCTGGTAGAGGAGAACTGATGAGCGATTAACATCTTTTTTGCCATTATCAAATCGATCTCTATTTCAGCGCATCTTAAATTCATCATTCCTATAAAATAATTTAGTCAGACAAACTAAAACTGAAATTTATCCTCTTTCTAGCGCAAAGTTTTCCCAAAAGATTGACGGTTAATCACATTGTTTATATTATTCTGTAATCCGAACTCGGTTATCTTATAAAATCTTTATGAAAAAATATAATCAAATCTCTTTTAAAGTAGTGGAAACAAAAAAAAAAATTCCTGAGAGTCAACATAATATAAGAAAAATGTCAAAAATAAAACAAAACAAACAAAACATGCAAAAACAAACAAATTAATTAATGAAATTACTAGCAAAACAGTTTTCATTTTCTTTGTTTAAAACTATATGTACTTTTAAAGTCCGTTCTCGCATAACTCGACCAATACGGACTGACTATATAAAAATACAAATAATGTAATAATTGTTAATGGACGGAAGAGTCCAATCGTTTGATTCGTATAGGATTCACTGTTATCAATTTTGTTCGTCCATGACTGTTCTCCCTTTCGTTCAAACAAGTTGTCCTCTCAGATAGTCACTATGATCTGAATTATTATTATTATTATTATTATTATTATTTTGACGATTTTCTTTGAAACTTCGATAAGTAATTATATCATTGGAATGATGAGGCGAATTAATTCGTAAATTATCGTACGGAGAAAAACGGCCCTTCTAAAATATAAAGAAAAAATAAGTAGAATAAAATGAAAAATGGAATGAAATATTCAAAATATAGAATTTTTTTTTTCTTCCATAGGCTGTTTCTAATCACTGTATAGTTTTGAATGAAAAGGTTTATTTTATACCTTGACAGCTGCATACGAGTCATCTATGATAGAATGTTGCAGTTGACGTATGGAGTCAACATAAGATACATCGTCGTCTGGCTCTACAATAAAAGCAAGAAGCACATTGACACATTTTATGGACACAAAACAAAAGCAATTACAACAATTATATCTATCAGATAGATGTTAAATCTACTGCTTCTGACGCACACTTGATTAAAAATTTTAGAACAATACAGTTTTACCAAGACAACAGCGAGAAAAATGATTAAGCTGTTCAGTGTCCAGTTTCTTTTTTTAAAGACTAGCACAATTAAGCGTTTAGCAAAATTTTTCTATTAAATACCATTATTTCTCCATAATGGTGATTGCGGTTGTAATATTCTTTTTTCTCCACTATTTTGATTCTGTGGACTCAATCTTAACGTTTTTGTTCCCGTCGTTGCGTGAGTGACAAATGGTCGTTTTACATCTTCTTCCTACAACATAAAAATTGTTCAATAAATAGTTTCTCCAATTTCTCTATTCATGTAGTTTACATCATATCGTTGATAGGTATTGAACGGATATCCAGAATTATCATCAGTAAATATGGGTGGTGGTTGAAATATTTCAACAGTATTTGCTTCCGTTTCATTAGTGCCTGTTGTACTATCATTATCCGATTTTTTTCTTCTTCGTTTAACGAATATGGCGATTAAAATTATGTTAAATAATAATAGTAAAATACCAAGTGCACAAACAACCAAAATGACAGTTAATGAAAAACGAGTTTGAGGTATAAATGGATAAATGGATTGAGGAACATCACCTAAAAGTAGTCAAGTTTCAAGACAATCTTCAATTTCCATTGTAGACATTACGTACGACTAGTTGTTATGGAAAATTCATCGGTCCATGGACTCAGATGATAACTATTATTTGATCGAACAGCAAATAAATATGTGGTCCCAATTTCTAAATTTTTAACTGCTACTGCTGTGGCACGCTAAAATATGAAGTGATCAAGGATAAAAAGATAAATTGAAGGTGAAATAAAGATTTTAACTTACTGGTGGTATATCTTCATAATGGTATCGGTCATTTGCTTGTAGTCGATAACGTATTTGAAATTGTTGAGGAGCACCGCCATCAAAACCGGGTTGCCATTGAAGTAAAATACTGTTATGAGTAACATTTCGCGCTTGTAAATCTGTAGGAGTATCAGGACGAGCTAGTTATAGGAAAATAGAATGTGTTGAACAATTACACTTTTCAAAATTTTTCTATCTTACTTAATCCTGTTAATTGTACATAAGCTATATCCGTTCCTAATTGGTTATCCGCTTTACAACGATATGTTCCGTGATCTTCTTTTGTTACATTGGCGATGAATAAAACACTATCGTATGTAAAGAGTGTTTGAGGTGTCGATGTTGATGGTAAATCGTTTATTACTGTACGATATTTTGATATTAATGGAAGTTCATCAGGACCCTGTAATGAAAAGATATTAGCATATTCCATATTTGCAACAGTCAGTATAACACTATCTTTCACCTTGTACCACTGCACAGTTGGTTTCGGTAGAGCAGATATTCCACAGTGTAATTCAGCTGTTAAAAAACGATCACTATCAGTTGCCGCTTTTGAATATTTTGGATCACGAGTTATCTCCGGAGGATCTGTAAGAAATTAGAGGACGTAAGAAGACGAAAATTACTTTGTATAACACCTACATTTTACAACAAGAGGTACATTAGCTTGATTTTGTCCAAATGGATTTTCAATTTCACATGTATACTGGCCGGCATCTTCTTTTCTTACACTACGAATGATCAAACTCGCTTCGTTCAATACAAATTGACGTTCAAAACGAATGCCATTTTGAATGATTGGAACAGAATTCTTAAACCATCTAAAATCACAAACGAATATGTCAATAAGATGGTACACGCTTTTCAGTTTTGATAAAAATCTTTTATAAACGAAAATATTGAGTGTATTCGATGCAAAATAATCTAGAAGTTACCTGATATTGCTTAGATTAATGGGATTTGCCTCAATTTGACATTTTAATGTAACCGTAGCACCTGGCGTCACCGCATCAAAGGATGAAAAGCCAATAGTTTTCGTAACTACTGGAGCATCTATAACAAAAAATGGTTCAGTTATATATTTAACATAAATCTCTCTTCTTTGGATATTCACATAGGACATTGAGCGTGAAATTTGTTTCTGTCGTTCCGATTGTATTTGTTGCTTGACATCTATAAACACCCAAATCTGTTTTCGTAATCGATCGTATTGATAAATGACCTTGTTGTACAGTGTATGCTTGACCGGTGACTAATGCTCTTCCACTTGGATGATACCAAGTATAAGTGACAGGCATCGGATAACCAATTGCTTCTAGAGTTAAATTGAATGATTGATTCTCTTTAACATCAGCGAACGGATCATAATCATTAAAATGAGGTTTATCTAGAAAAGAAGAAAAAGCATAATAGAGTTGGTAGATTCGCCGCGAAGAGTGTATCCTTACGATTAACGTTGATGACATAAGAAGCATGTTTCGTTATAATTTCTCCATTGATATCGATCGATGATTCGCACGTTAAAAAATTACCATGGTATGTGATATCCACTGATGGTAACTGAAACAGCAGGATATTTTTTAAAAAAAGATATTAATATGGGCCATGTTTAGCGTCTATACTTGAAATTTAACACTGTTAATAAATCCTCCATTTTCTTTGATATTCATTTCATCTGTTGTATCCAAATAGTGTCTACCATCATTGCCTTGGCGATATACCCTCAATTGACTTTGAGGATTTGAATGAGTCGTTTTGCAGGTGAATTCAGGTTTATCACCAACCGTGAGAGCATTTAACCGTTGATTATCCAATATAGTTACATCCAGTGGTAGAACTAAACAAAAAACAAATAATACTAAGATGTATAAAACTCGCATATAGAAAAGAACAGATTCCTTACAAAATACTCTCAACTTAATGGATGCTGATTTTTCTTTAAAATCATGAACTTGTCCTTTACAGGTCAATGTAACGTTATCATCTGATGGTAGAGCTTCAAATTCAATTTTAGCTAACGCATATTTCGCATCCGTCTTGTATTCGCTACGAAGAAATCTTTCACCTTAAAGGAGATAACAAAAAGAAAAGTGAGTTAAGTTTAAAGATCTTACCGTAAACTTCATCTAACTAATGAACTTTACGAAGGTTATCAATTACCTTTGTACCAATCAACTCTCCCTACTGGATTTCCACCTCGCAACAAACACTCAATAGATACTGTCTCGCCAGCTTTAACAATTTGATTATTTTGAAATCCATGGATTTCAATATCATTTGCATCATCTAAACGAAATTACAATTAAAGTTTTCTCACTACAAATTTTCTACTGTCCTTTTACATACAGATAATATTAAGAAATGTTCTATCTTGCACCGTATGTCCAGTTTCTGGATTTTTTCCCTCACAAATTAACTGTTTTCCATGATGTTCTTTCAATCTTGTATCGATTCCCATTGTTTTAACAATTTGTACTCGTGTACCACCGTAGAGGCCTACTTCATCTTTCGGTGGTACGTCAGGTGTCAAAATTTGATTATCTAATTTCCATAAAAGGAGCGGTCGTGGATTAGACGTTGTTGAATTGCAGACAAATTGGCGAGTTGTACCATCAACGATAGTGGTAGTTGAATTTGGTGTATTATCGTGCATGAACACTTCAGATGGACCAACTAAAATAAGATTCTATTAGCATTTTTAAATTTTATTGTTGTTCTATACTCACAATTAACTTGCATAGTAATCCTGTTATTCATTTGTTTTCCAAGTGTATACAAATACGAATTGATTACATCACATTTCAATGTTGAATTATTGTCTTGAGGTGTAACGATAAACGTATAGTTATTTTCAGTATAGTCCGAATTAACGTTAAACGAATTATCAATTAATTTTTCTTCAATGGGTCCACCTTCAGGATTAGTACTTGGAAGTAAACGATACCAAATAACACGAGATAGTGGATAACCACCACGTGCCACACAAGATAGTTGTAACTGAGTGCCATTTAATAGACGCTGACCGCTTGTATAACCAGAAATAACTGGGCTAGATGGAGGAGCTGAATTGAAAAAGAAAACATTAACAGTACACAGATTTAAAATATTCTACTTATAATAAATCTACTCTTCATTATTAGGTTCAAGTTAATTTTCTAATTAACCCTACGAATGGAATATAACCTACCTGTAACTTCCACTTCGAATGCAGTTCTTAATTTATCTCCATTTGTCAACGTTTCATGTCGAACATCACATGTAAACTTTTTCTTATGCAATGTTAAACTCGGCTGTAAATGCAGTGTACTAATCGTAGAGTATAATCGACCTAAAATGAAATGACTATGATGTTATATAGTCACTACAGGAATAGTGAAGACATTTTTATGATAGTGAATTTCAAAGCTGACCATATTTAAGCAGAAAGATTGCATCGAGTTACTGTGCACATCATACACTCAAGCAAATATTCTGCTGTTATCATCAGTTATGCGAATGTGTCTGAGTAGATAGATGGAAGAAGGATTAACTTATAGAGAAGAATGCCTCTTTTTTAAGGATATATATCTGTTGTCTCTTCGATGAATTAATGCCTACAGCATTTGATATGATTAGCAAAACGAAAGAAACAAGGTTGTTTTCATGTATCACAGCATTTCTGTAAGATTGAACGTTACATCATCAGATTAAATAAAAACATGTCAGTCATTAACAAAATGTAAAAAAATCCCGAGGGAAATGAGAAAAGTACCTGTCAAATCACTTTACTATGAGTATTAAAACTTGATCAATTAATTTCTTATATAAAGTTGGTTAATTCAGAAAAAAAGTCATCAATTGAGACGAACAAAATGAATGTAAAAAAGTCAATTGTAGAAATACTGTTTAAAAAAGATGACATTTAAGGGTTGCTGCACATGAAATGGAGAATCCTTATCAATGTATACTGCAATAAAACTCTGTCTGTAAAATATACCTTGTTGATAAGTTCTCGATGTTCCATAAAATTCGTGTCCACTTTCATTCAACCATTTAATTTGTGCTGCTGGTTTTGCTCCATCCACTTTACAATTAACCTGATATGTTGGTTCATCATACCGAATACTTACTGGCTGAATTTTACTAGAATCTGTTGGACGATCATTTATTTGAACACGAGATGGTTTCACTAAAAATTAATAAATAAAATGATATCTCTGTTATAACTTAGATGGTAATGATGATAAATAGACTAATACCTACCTAGTACTCTTAAATTCGCCACTTCTTTGAGAGCTGGATAATCCATGAATGGTGATACTTCACAAGCGAATAGACCTTCATCTTCTAATTTTAATCCATCGATAAAAAAATTAAATTGGCCATCTGATTCTGAGCCAACAATTTTCCAAGATGGAAATGCAGCCAAAGAGCGATCATAACCTAAAATAGATGAGAACTGTCTTCAAAACGATCTATCATTTCAAGAACACCATAAACAAATTCATCATATTTGCATATATATGTATATACTTGATTCAGTACAACTTTTTGATAATACATAGAATGAAGTTTTCGGGAAATAAAACATGAAATGGATGTTAGCGACACATGTTTAGTCTATACTGCCACTAAGTATATTTTTAGCTAATTTATTTCATATCTCGATTATACATTTATTTTTTAATTAAAGTTTTGTTAACAAAATTAGATTGTTGTCTGAACACAGTTATTTATTATGTCACCGTTAACGTGTGATCATTAGGAACAGCTGTTGTATTTTTATAGTTCAAAACAAACCATATAATCTTCTATGGTCAATGAATGAATGATGAGGACATTTCTTTTTTTTTCAACAGATAGATAGAACGCAAACGTAATTAATTTCGTCATCATCAACATTGTAGAGAGAGCAACTGTTTTAGTATGTTCGTAGATAATTGCTCAGTATTTGTTACAATGTCTGTACGCTGTATTCCTTTGAAAATAGTATCGACTCTACAAGAACAACATAGTTTGGATAAATTTAGTCAATTAAAAGATATAATCAAGACAATAACTGACCTTTTATTCGACAGTAAATAACAGAAATGCTTACATATATATGTATATACACAGTTCCAGACACAAGGAATAAATGAGATCATCTTACATAGTATTCTAAAGTTTAAACTGTATAGTTCTAGAATATCTAGCTCTAGAAAATCTAGTTTTTGGTAGTTCATATTCATTCAATAGCAATTGAGCAAACATTGAAGCGTATATGCTAAGTTAACTAACACTTCTCAATTAACGGCTGAAATATTAGGAATCGTTGTCCTTTTCATTGGCTTGTCTTTTGACCTTCGATGTACAAGTATCTTCGAGGTCTATGTGACACGAGTCATCAACAGCATAATTTACATTTTCCCCTACGTATTGATATATGTATAATTGTTTACACTGGAAGAGTAGAAACAATTAACGTACTCATCAGTTTCCTTCTTCTTACTCTCCTGTTGTGATTGACATACTGTGAGTATTGTGTACTAAGTAGACATTTGTCAGTGTCTTTCTTATTAAGGTCCATTCTACTCTCTTAACCATGCTAGAAAAACACAATTATGTAGAATAACGAAAAAGAATATGACAATAGATTAGAAATTCAAGTACTAAGAATAACAATCATGAAGAGCAGACACAGACCATACTCTCAACGCTTTGTCGGCACAACTAACATCTTTTATGAGTCAACTCTTGAAATACTTAACACAGCAGAAATTGAACATTTATTGTTAAAAACAGAACGAAAAAGGAGGCGCGAAAGATGAAATTTATTAAACAGCCGAATCAGATAGTTGAATATGTTTTTTTCAAAATGAGGTGTCTTTCAGCTGTAGGAAGTGTTTGATCTAAATGTTATAAGTAATTTTACCGAAAGCCTTAAAAATATGACACCTTTTGTTGTATATCTCAGAATGTCTTTTTTCATCTTGCGCACCACGATTTCGATAGAAAAAAAGTTGACCAATAAAGGAAACATCTCAACATTATTTCATGGTATACCTTTGAGCGCAAACATCTTCATGCAGAAATATCAGCCATTACTTCTCAGCAACTTCTCCATTTACTATTACTACAAATATCTGCAATGCGTGGCAGATACTATTTGGTTTAACAGGCAGTTGCTAAGTTCGTTGAAAAAAACGAAATGTTTTTCGCTCTGTAGCCCTGATTAAACTGTCTCACTTTTTACCCAAACGAATCACATTTTACAACCCCTATCATGACTTTTTTTGTAGTTCATATTCTTTTCTTTCTCTTTCCTTTTCGTAAACGTTAGTACTCGCACAAGTCTTTAAAAATTTAGCTAGAATGGGATGGGACTCTGCTCTTTTGTCCGTCATGTTCTCCGATACTTTTTTTATAACATCCTAAGATAAATATAGCTTAGAAAAAAAAGCGAGAGAATTTTACCACACATATTTTTTGGTTTTTCAAAAATATCATTCTTAGATAAAAAGTGGTTTTAGAAATCTCGTATGTTAAAAGAATATACACGATACGCTGTATTTTAGATCCGTTGGAAAGAGAGAGTTTTCTATTTCGGTTGTGTAAAACTACAGATTTATAAATTTAATTTTTAAATTAGAGATATCATTTTCTATGATTAGAAGTTGAAATTTTCTATACTAAACTGTGTAGTTTTATTGTTGCTGAATGTTTTGTTTAACTGTTCTTTAAATGAAGTATCTATTTTTTATCAACAATAAAATAGTCGAAGAATAAAGTTTCTGTTTTCAATCATTTCTCTTTTATTGGGAAAACAAACATTAAAAAGTGAAAATAATGATTAGTTGTTCTATTATTTGTCTTTAATAGAATAAGAGACTATATAATAAAAATGTGCAGCATTGTATAGCGAAAAAAATTAGTTTTTTTTGTTACTCCGATTTCCTCTTTCTTTTTATCCTTTGATGATTTGTTTGTTTGTATAGAGCTATTATTATTTGAAAACCTCAGAAAGAAGAATTGGTAGTGTCACCTTAAGGATGGTGACTATCTTATAATATTTAGATTCACATATAGAAAAATATGAGAAGTATCATTTAAATAATTTCTCGTCTTGAAATAGCAACAGTAAATAGTAGACTATCACCTATCTTTATCAATGTACAACTAAACACATACAAAAGAAACATTTAGAAGGACACCAAATTGAATACAAAGTTTTCCTCACACACTGATACAAAAATCTTTCTCAAATTTGTAAAAAATAACACTATAAAGAACAGTCCAGACAAACGAACATAGCCTATCGAAAAACGTTTTATTATCATTGCGAATAAGACCAACTATTCTACGATCTTTTGATGATATGAACAACACCTTCATTCTATACAATTCTATACAGTCTTATTCATGATGTAAGAATTAATGCGATAAAAACAACAACAAAGTTATACGTTATTTATCGAACGAATTAACAGGATTAACTTCATAGCGCTACCTTTTTTCGTTTTTGACACGTTCACCTTCTAGACACAAAGCTTTTATCTCTTAGATTGGGACCTTTGAAGCTACACATCTTTTCATGTAAATTTTATCGTATATTGTCGATGATGCTTACGACTAAAGCAGAAGAAAAATATCTCAATACTCTTATGGATTTTTGATAAGGTGATTTAAGCTTAACTTTGATGATTTTAAATTCTAAGACGCAATAGTCTATTTTTATCATCTCACTTAAAAAAAAAAAATCGAATGAAATCATTATTGACATGAGTTGAGTATTTAACAAACATATAATTATTAGACAATTCGATTAGATATAAGATGTTTTTTTCTCACTACTTGAGATCTATTTTAAGAATTTTTCAAAAAATTCTTCAAAATCATTCTCAAACACATTTGTCTTAACTGAACTGTATATAACATATAAAAAATGTTGTTTTCTTCAAGCATCATTAACACACACACTTTATCTTAGAAGAACATAATGGATTTTTATCTTCTAGAGAGCAACAACATTGCTGGTATTATATGCTTAGTTGATTATCTCTATGTCAATTAGACTATAGGATATACTTATTCAAATGAATATATAAAGGATAAATAGTCAAATAAACAAAAAAAAAAGTTTTTTTCTTTTTTCTTGTAGCAGCCAACAGGTGGTTCTATTCATTCTCCCACTTTTCTCTCTCTCTCTCTCTCTCTGTCTCATCCCACTAATTGATTTTCAATATTTAACATATGTGTGTTGTGCTGTATGCATACCTAATGCTAGTCCATCTTTTGTCCACTGTACATCGCCATGTGGAGGTTGAATAACACATGGAATTGTTACATTTGAGCCGAGTAGTGCTGATAAATCATGAGGTTTTACGATATAATATTGACCACTTTGAGCTGGTAAACCTAAAATTAGCAAAATGGCGATTAATACGTGTAAAAGTGCATATAAAAATAAATTATTCAAACAATAATTTAGTAGACAGATTTAAAGAAAACGTTTTTCTTCCCTTCTAAAACAAATTATATTACAGACCCGAAGGTCTCCGAAAATATATTAACTGAGACTGTTAATAGATATGTATTCAAAGTAAATTGAAGCAATAAATTGTAACAATGGCCTATCAATTTGATGAATTCTCTAAAATATGTTCTTCAGGCTTTTGTTTTAACTTTGATGCGGCTTCTTAGTGTTTCACATGTTAGAAAAAAAAAGAAAATAACTTACATTGAAGAAAAAAAACATTTGCCAATAGATAAAACCAAATGCTTTGAAGTGTTATCATTTTTGTTGTTCTAAAACGAAAATTACAAAGAAAAATTAATTTTATTATTTTTCGTTGTTCAATCAATGAACCATAAATAGGTCTATACAGATGACCACAATGATGACCACTAAAAATAATTGCGTAAATCAACCATAAACAATGATAAAAATAACTTTAAATGACAATGTCACGCTATGATTAACTTATAAAAAAGAAAAAAACCCGAGAAGAAAGTCAAAACGAACTAGCGAAAAATTAATTTTCTTTTATAGTAGAGAAGAAGAAAAAAAAAATCAATCAAAATCACTTAACGGACAATGATATGGTGATTAAAAGAGAAAAACAAATCACGGCACGTACGTTGATGATTTGCATACAGTCGCTTATCTGTCTGATAAATGTCCGAACTATTCAGAACTGAAAAAGAATAATTTGAATAAACTAAAACATGTAATTGCATC
>CAJNOQ010001214.1:0-34480 GCA_905250885.1 Didymodactylos carnosus
TTCATTATAGATATGCTGTTTTTGATGAATAGATTTTTTCTGTGTTAAAAACATCATTTTATCATATTCATCACGTTTAACCGACGTTGTTTCTTGTTTAATATCTACATCATTATCAGTAAAATCGTTAACTTGTTCTTGATCATTCGTTGTGTTATTTTTTTCAGTCATATTATCCGTTAATGTCGTAGTTGTTTCATCATCAATGGTAAATGCATTTAACAATGTTCGTTCAGCTATTGTTCTATTTGTACAACAGTCGTGTGATCTGGATTGGCCATTATCAAAAACTGGAATGTAAAATTCAAAACATTTTTTACAATAATAATAGCCTTGTTGATGCATTGACTCATGATTTGAAATTTGTTCACGTGAATGTAAACGAATTGAACAATATGAACAGATAAAAAGTTTTGATAATTGCTGTGAATGATGGGGACGATGATTAGATGATGAATATGATTTATTTGAATAAAGTTGATTTTGAGTTTTTACATTTGATGAGGACGCATGATGACTGCCACACGGACGAAGTCTATGACGAGCTAATGAACTTCGTTGAGAAAACGCCACACCACAACGTGGACATCGATGACGAAAAGATGAAGTGGAATGATGATCTAAATGTGTAACAGAAACGGTTATGAAATAAATGTGTTGTAGATAGTTTATACCTGATTTGTGATTTAATGACATTGATCTATTCGTGTATGATGCTGTGGAATGATGTCGTTGTTCGGAATGTATAATTGGAACATCTTGAACTGTTGTTGTTGTATTTTTTTGAGATTTATCTTCGTTTGGTCGTTGAAGTTTTAGTGTAACTTCATTAGGTGAGGGTTCATTTATATAATCTGATTCTCTACTTCCTCTACTTGTTACTGAGCGATGTGGTGATGAAGTTGAAATTATATCTTTATTTGTTGTATCGATTTGTTGTTGTTGTACTACCGTTAAATCTTTTCTTACTGGTTTGCTTAATTTTCGACGATTCGCTCTACTACCATTATTATTTGGACTTAATGGTTCATTTATTATATTTTGTTGTCCATTCATCATTGTCAAATTGCCATCATCGTCATCACTTATCATATTAGTATCTATATCAATGCAATCTTGTTCACTGCTATTACAATAAGGCGAAGATGATGGATTCTTATTATTGCCATTTAAAAAATCTGTCATAGTAAATCGAAGAGAATAACGATGCCCACATCGACACATGAAAAGTTGAGAAGTATTAATTAAATCACTGTTGTTAACTGTATTATTCATTAAAGAAACACCGGATTCTACAAGAGAAATTTTTTATTTTTCAAAAACAAATAACGACATGATGAATATTACCTTTCACTGATGATATATCAGTCAGCTTCAATCTTCGCTTTATCCAACTAATAAATTCTATCACAGATGTATCATCACTGAACGTTAAATATTGTTCAACTATTTTGAACAATGTTGTTCGATCCACTATAGTGGATGTATTTGTCATTTGTATTCGTTACAATTATTCTGAAACCAAATAACACCTAATGTTTACTGTCATAACATTCGAGAGGAAAATATATTATTTGCTATAATGAGGATAAAACAAATGCATAACATGTTAATCATCCATATGTTCGTGCAATATGTAATGTTTTTCGTATATTGAATGAATGGAAAACACGTGATCAATGATTTTATTAGATGTAATTATGGATACACAGAGAAAAATAACAAGAAAACTGAACATCCACACTGGGCCAGTTGATATATTATATTCTCTATCTCTTCAGCTTTACTCCATCCATATAATACGAAAATGTTTTTTTTTATCTACCTATACCCACACACTGTCTCGTTGCTACGGTCACAAGATATGGAGTCTAAAACTCCAAATGGAAGTATATAAAGAAATTCTGGAGCGAAAAAAGTACTTATTTCTTACATATATATTACTCTTAACAACGCACTGAGAGCGAGACTCTTGTTTTTATTCTTAATTTTAACATTAGTCGAACGCAAGACTATATATAGCTACTTTACATTATATATCTATTACAGATATGTTGATTCGAACAACGACTTGAGACTACAAGAATACTAAAACGTTCTACGTAGAAATCAAGATCCTCTCACTCCACACCTTTCTCTACATATGAGATATTTCGTTCCGAAATGTTCTTTATAAATTTGCGTAAAATTCTTCTGACTATATTTTAACTTTTAGAAAAAAATAAAAATTGCTAAAAACAAATCGATTTTTATAGTGAGTAGAGCACAAACGTAATCTGCTGATCAAGAGGAACTGGAAAAAATTGTCATTGAAACGAGAAATTTTTACTTTGTTTTCTTATCCTCTATATAATATGTTGTACTTCTACATTATGACTCATCCCACTGAAGCATCTTTGTAGGCTGTGTATTTCTTAAAAGAAATGAATGCCAAAACTTCTTTTATTTCTTCCATAGCTTATAAGAGCCTGGAATCGAACTGAAATAGATTCAACTTGTAGACTGTAGAATCAAGGTTATCTTCTAAAATTTGTCTGATGAAAAGTTACAATACATCCACTTCGTCTACTTTCTCAAAACAAAGTGGAAAATTCTACTACGACAATTTCTCTTAACATTGCTAAGCTATGAAATATCAAAGTTAAAGGTTTTTCTTTAAAAAGTTAAACTAATGCTTCGTCAAATGAAAGAATTATGAGGGCTTTCTACTCGGTTATATATATCAATCTTATAAACTGATTTTTTTCTGTTTTAAACGTCTTCAAATATTCATCATAATCTATATACTTATAAATTTTTGCTAAGTCTAATTTCACCTAGCCGACATTTATCTTAAAACATTCTGCTCGTCGCGTTGTTTCAAATAAACTCAAGTAATCTGAAATTTTTTCAGCTTTTTCTGCTATTGTTGTACGACAGACTTACGATCATTTGTGAGCTAAAACAGTTGAGAAATCTTTTACTCGGCCACCTTCGGCTCAAGTTAAAAAACCATTGTATTAATTACAGCAGTAATAAATAACAGAAATTTGATTTGAGCTTTTTCATAGAGATGAACATAAAAACTAATAAAAAGAAAAAAACCTTAGGAATTATCATGTACAAAGATAGTATAGTGAGAATAGCGACTTAGTTACATACAACTCAGCCATTCTACTTCTGTACAAAACCGACATATGATATATTTCATTTCGTTTTCTTTTCAAAAATTTTAGCTTTCGAATTCTTTTCTCTTCTTCCTCATAAATGGACAATGCATAGACCAGTGTTCTTCTCCTTTCGACCTCTTTTGCAACGATTTTTCACATAAACAAACACATACAATAATATAATGCCGTTCGTTCAACGTCATATGTGACAAATGTCTTTTTTGGATTTCTTTTTTCTGACTGAGTTAGAACTACTTTGTGCTGTTAAAGTAGATGTAGACAACGTCCACATTAGCTTTGTGACTAAATATTCACGAAAAGTGCATTTTATCGTGTCTTTCTCTGGTATATCCTACATTGGTAAAAAGCATAAGAAGATTCCACATACTAGAAAGATGACCTGGTGAAAATTTATCGGTTCTGAATTATGATCACAGAATATGTGACGAATTTAGAGTATCGTCTTTTCCAAATTCTTGTAAATTTGTGCTTTGAGAAAATTAAACTTGATTTAGAGAATCTTTTTCAACACTCGTGTTGATAAAGTAATGAAAAAAAGGGAGAAAAATGTTTGAGAAAACATTTCGTATGTAGCCTGGTGAAAAATGTCTCTTATTTCGTGTCCTGCTTTGTCGAAAAAACGCCATTAAATTGATGAAAGTTTCCAGAAATTCAGACGCAGAGTAAGGTTTCTAAGTCTCTTTTCTTTTTTTCTGAATTATTGTCGCTGCTACCAAGTTATTTCCTATGCTACATTTTATAGGACACTAATTTTGCAGATATCTAAATGACGGTATGAAGAACTTAGGAGAGCAAATAGAGATTAGGAAATCTTACTTGACGTTTGAATTTCGCTGGAAACTTTTATTCATTCAATGATGTTTTTTCAACGCAACAAAGTCATAAAACATACGGGACTGTTTTTCACCAGCCTATAGACTAAGAAAATCATAATCTAAGTAAACAAATATTTTAATTCATTCACTTCTCCTACTGCTTCATTCTGGCGCACGTGTACTTCGTTTAAAGGATGTTTTTTATTCAATTTTGTTAATTCACTTATTTAATTCTATCCGATAGTGGTATCGGAGCCTAGCATTAATAAAGTAACTCATGTGTACAAGGGATTAAAACTTAATTGCAATTTGAAGTTAAATAAGACACCGTACCATAATCTAGTTTATGGTGACATTTTTGATTTATTCGGCGCTGTTGGGCGAGGATCATTTGCTGTTGTTAGTCGAGCTATTCACAGAAAATGTTGTCGCGAAGTTGCTTTAAAATGTATGAAAAAACAATTATTAATAAATAACCAATTATTAGCAGTGATCAAAGAAGAAGCCTATTTACACGATTTTTCATAACATTCAAATATTGTACAATTTTACGATTGTTTTGAAGTATAACAATTTTGGTTTGTTGAAAATTGCTTGTCCGTATATACGAATAAAATTATCAAAGTAGGTTTCTGTATACTCTCTTCAAGGTTTTGCATGTCATTATGTTTCATAGCGAAAAAAACAATAGCAAAAACTCACATTTTTTTATTCAAGTTGCACCAGAAATGCTCGCTATCGACTCCTACCATAAAAACATAGATTATTGGGCAATGGGTGTTTGATTCACGGATTAGTTTCTGATCCTTCAGTAATAGAAGGTTAGAATCGTTTATGTTTACAGTTTTTCCTAAGTCATTGATGATATTCAAATAAGGTACATCGACAAATGAAATATTTAATCATTTAAAAGATGGTCCTTTAATATTGTACACCGACCTTATACAAGGATATTGTAAGGTCGACCATTACTACAGTATAATCCCACAGATTGATGAGGCAAAACTCATATAAAAGAGGATTATGCTGCATTAATTGAACATCATTGGTTTTCGACGATTAATTTTTTTGATCTTTATCATTAGATAATTCAACCACCACCTCTAGTGTCTCAAAACAAACAACAGACAAATACCGGAGATCAATTGTACTGTGATTTTATCAAAATGACTCATAAGCTGAATACACAAGAAAATTCATGATACAGAGTTCTAATTCAACATGGAAATGAAACGTGTAATTATAATATTCATAATTGCTAGAGATATATCAAAAAGCTAAAATAGAATCCAATAAATGGAGTTTATGGTACAGCCGAGACTCTTCTGTTTATTATCTTCAACTACTGGCAATATTACAAATTTGAGTTAAATCGCTTAATTGTAATGAATTACAAAGAAAATTAAGTATTTGAGACTCTAAAATCTTGTACTTTTTTTCATAACGTATATATAGGAAAACGTTGTATGATAACATATTCAAATCGAAACATTACCTCCTGAAAGATACTTCATTTGCCACGACTTCGACAGTATACATCAAGTTTTACGTCATATGTTACAGAATTTTGAACATTAAGAGATACAACATTGTTATGATGGTAACTTAATTTATTGCAAAGAAGAAACAGTAAGTAGGACAGTTCAACGAAATTCAAGTTCGATTATATATTGTCGTATAACAATAAATGAAGCTAATTTTGTTGCTTTTCAAGCGAGTATATTACTCTTTTTCCTTGTTTACTTAATAATAATTGCATAAAAAAAAAGGGAAGAAACATAAAAAAAAACAATCGCATCATCACAGAAAAATAAGAAATCAAAGAAGAAAAAACAATAAAAAATTTGAAATGATTTCTATGACAATTTTTTTGTTTTCTGAAATAAAGTGTCGACAACTTTACTCATATTTTGCACGATAACAAGTGCATCTTGATATTGAGTATCGGACGGTGGCTCATCGAATATAATCAAAACTTCGCTACCTTGATCTAATATACCTATTAACAAAAATAGAGAACAAATAGTAACATGATTATATTTGATAAGACATTGAGACATACCGCTAAATTTTTTATCAAGAATCATCTGCGATAATTTTTTCTCAACAACATCCTAAATCAATATAATGTTGTTATTTAGATAACCAGTAAGTCATCCGTCTTACTTGTGGTAAATTGATTAAATGTGCTATGTGACCAATTTGTACATTAGAATAGGGTTCAATCAAACGGCAAAGATTTTGTTCTAGAAGATTATCATATAATGTGTCTAAATGTGAACGAACCATTGGATCATCTACTAGTTCAACATGATAATCTTTCAGTGCCTAAAATTTAATGTAACCTAACATCATTATTTCGCATTTTTTTAGTCACATTACTTGTTGAAAATCAGCTAATGATCGTTTTTTACTGGCTTGTGCAACAGCTTTTATTGATTCAACATCACGTCCGGCATATTTTAACGCCAATTTGACAGACATCAATGCGTTTACATCATCAGACCTTAAGTAAAAGTAAGAATAATTTTGAACAACAGAGTTAAGTAGATTCTTTTAAGACCTACAAATTCATCATAACTTTGGATAAAAGCATATATTTCAGTGCTGTGACTGCTTTGTTACTATCAATCTGATCATATCCTTCAAATGCTTCATAAAAATAGGAAAAAGCGGTTTTAAAATCTTTATCTTCGGCTGCATGAAGAACGCCTAAAAGAAAGTACGTGTATATAGTAATAAAAATAATAAGTGAAGTAATCAGTGTACCTGATTGTAGATCAAGACTAGCTTGTAGTTTTGGAGGTGTATAAATGCCGTTTGCTGTTGTACGAGCAGATGTCAATGCTGCTCTAAAGTTAAAACATCACAGGTGTATATTTATCATAGTTTAACATAAGCGGATGGATCATATCACCTTGCTTTTGGTGTGTTACTTAATGCAAAATATGTTTTGCTTTCTAGTAATTGTACTTCCACTAACAATTGTTTATCATCTAACTTTTTTAATTCTTTGAGTAACTGTGAGCCTAATTGAAGCGCTTCATTATAACGTTTTGTCTCAAAATAAAGTGCAACAAGACGAGACTAGAAAAACAAATGTCATAGTCAAGATAAAAAGAATCATGAGAAAAGATGGATCATACTTCTAATTCCTGCCGTAGAAATGTTCGATTTTCACTCTTAGCCCACTCAATATTTTCTTGGCACAGCGTGACCTAGAATGATAAAAATGTGAGTACAAAAATAAAAAATTGCAATGAAAATGAACACATACTTCTTGGCCAGTTCCAGCTTCCATATCGAGAAACAAATCAACTAATGTACGAACAAGTTTAGCTGCTTTAGCTTTACTAACAAGACCAAGAAATGGACGTGTTGTTTTTATTAATTCAGCCAAAGCTAAAAAGATAGAAGATCCATCAATATTCGTGTTCATAGTGTCAGTCACATGACCATACCTTTTGCATCTTTTGTTTGTTTAAATAATTTTCCCAGTGTTAATATAGCCGTTTCTTTAATTCGAATTGCATCTTCGTCTTCTGATACAGCCTCTATTTTAACTAAAAAACGAAAGCAAAAGAATTAACATGTAGATAGTAGCAAAATTCTACTGCACATACCAAGTTTTTGCAATATTTCTTTTGCAACCGTGTAATCTTTTGTTGCTAAAGCTGCTTCCGCCTCTTCTAATTCAACTTGTTCGCTTAATTTCGGTGTCTCATCAGTAGTAGCACGCTTTATATTTTGAACTTCATCTGTCGTTAACTTCATGTTTAGTCTAACTTTTGATTATCAAAAAGTTTTTACAATCTAAAAATGACTACACATGTACATTCAGCATAGATAACAGAACAGATAGTATGATTATTAAAATTTGGCTACATCATTTCACGAAGTTAACTTATTAAGACTTGATCTCAGTTTAAATAATCAATAAAAATGAATAAATGAATGAATGAAAAATCTTAGTAGTCACAAAAAATACTAAAACAATAAACTTATTGACTAATACTTCCATAAAGAAATAAAAGAGATTAAAAAAAAACTGATTTCTTGACTATCAATTATCTGTGTCACTGATTGTAAGCCATCCATTGTGTCGACTTATCTCTTCGATAATGAAACGATTGTGTTCAAGGCAGTTTTCCGACTGTAAATAGGTAATAAGACAGGTTCTCAAATCCTCTGTACGTGTACAATTTTCTTTAGTAATAACACCATTACGTAAAATTAATTCTAATAGTGATAAAAGATGTGTTGTTGTCTAAAATTGTAAATCAAAATAAAAGTAAATCTGCCGCAAGGCGTTGTTACCTCAAGATTGTAATTTGTCTTAGTTTTGACTCTAACTGAAGAGATTTACATACTCACTAACAGGAATAAAAAATTAAATACAATAATGCAAGAACATAGCTGCAGCCACATATACATCGTCTTTTTACTAGTATAATTATCAAAGATAGACGTCTTTCATCGTAATACTGTCTCAAGCAAGCGGGAAAAGCAAACTTTGGACTTTTTGGTTTTTATAGAATTTCATGGACTTACATCAACTTACGTGAACCTAGATCGGCTTTTAAAATTTATCCAGGTCCAACGTACTCACATGGATTTCTAAAGCCGTTGGACTTTTACAGATCTATAAGACCACAAAAATTTACTTAAGTGTATCTAAATCCACTTAAGTCATTGAAAGAGTGCGTGGGTTCACATAGATTTATAAAAGTCCTCATAAATTCTTAGACTTTTTGAAATTAACGTGGATTTTGATAGACTTAAGTTCGATTCTTCTCTCTTTGTCACAAATGTATATCAGTGTCTTCGACCACAAAATTAACTCACAAAACTTACATCGTCCGCGCAAGATCTATCATTCAATTCACGACTTATAATCTCGACTATTAGCCGCCGATCAGATTCATATAAAAGATGATCACTTATTGTTGTTGCACTGAATACATCAGTAAAAAATTTAATGATAGAGTTTTGTTTTGATATGCTGTTTGGTAGTAAATCAACTAAAAAAAATATATAAATAATAAGGTTATTCATTCTTTCCAGCTTAATTATCTTACCGTTTCGATTTAACAATAATATTAGTCTTTCTAATAACTCTCGAAATATCGACTGATCATTTGTTTGCATCATTAACATTAGAGGGTTTTCACTTGGATAATCAAATTTCAAATTTAATGCTAACAAAAATTTGATTGAATTTAAAATAAGACTTTCATTGTCATTTTCAAAATTGCCATCCGATTTTCTAGAATTAACACTTTTTTCGATTAAACAACAAATGTGTTTTAAAAACGCAGGATCACTGAGTTGAACTAAACAAAAAAATTGTATAAAATACCATTTAAAAGTAATAGTATAGACTTACCAAATGTTTGAACAGGAAACAATTCATCTAACATCAGTAAATGTGTCAATAAACGAAAAGCGCATATAATAGCGGTATCATCGTCTAAAGTAAAAAATACATTAGTTTTCGAGGTTGATAATAACAGATTAAAAATTTTGCAAAGCACATGAAGCACATAAATATTGAGAATAGGAAAATACAAATCAGCCAAACTTATCTCATATGAATTTGAGCACAGGTTATCTACAAAGAAGTAATTTCACTAACTAATAACAGCTTAAGCAAAATTACGACAATTGAACAACGAGACTAGGCTCTTTTCTAAAAAAGGTTTTCTACGAAACTCAAATATTCTAAATAAACACCAGCATTATTGATCTTCTCAGAATTTTCCACTATCGTTAAAAAAGCATTGAAACAGTCTATAGACTACATTTTGTACGTCTAGTAAATGAATCAATAGAAGAAGAAATAGACAAAGCACAACGCTATTAGAACAACCTTTGCAAATCGTTTAGCATGTAAACATCAATTTAACCTTTCGTATTGGTTATAATACGAACGCAATCAGCCGAGATTGGGTGATCGATAACCAACAATGAAAATTTACGATTAATTCTGCATAATAAATAAATTATATTACATATCATGCCATGTAATTTTGAGCTAATATTCTATAGAAAAATAAACAAACAAGAAGTCAAGTAGAATCCACTTTTACCTTTTCAAAAGCGAGCTTTCTAGTGTATGAAAACAGACAATAATAATCTTTTCGAAGAATACAAAAGTTAGAAAAATACCTCCGCTTCTTCATATTCAGAAAGTCGAAGAGAGACATCGGGTACTGTTTAAATTACAGTCGATTAGTAACTCTAACTATCGTTGCCGAAGGTATCACGTTGTAGTATTTAAAATGTAGAAAGAATTTTCTTTCGTTTCAAAAGTGTTTCCACATATATATAAAAGAACCTAAACTTCTAACATCAACTTTGTTCATCTCTGGCATATTTAAATATATTATCCGTAAGAGAAACGCTGACGATTCAGAAACCTTGATAAAAAGAAAGAAACTTCATCAAAACTTGTGATATAAATTCCATTAAAAGCGAGACAAATTCAAACAGAAGAAAAGGTTGCAACCTTAATCATTGGAGAAAACAGGATAGCTAAACAGTGTAAAAGAACCTATACAGTTAAATTAAATCACATGAGATGAAAAGAAAAAAGGTGAAATATTGATATTAATACAAAAAATATACTAGAAGTTAGACAATAGCAAAAATGATGTTCATACGTACTCTCCCTCGTGAGAATAAATGAAAAACTGTCTTTTATGGAAATTAAGAATGTTTTAGAAGTGAATATTACCCACCATGGCGCATAAATGCATTATGTCAGATAATTGAGTCTGATGTTCCTCAATTGACTTTGTTAGGAGAAAACATTGTAAATTAACATGAGCTACCTATGAAAATAAACAAAGCAAGATAAAGTACATATTAGTCTACTGTAATTTGTTACTCACTAATAATTCATTTAACTGCGTAATACTATCAGCTAAAGTGGATGAATCACGGCCAAGTGTATAATTTCTTTCTTCACAATCGTTTGCGCAACAACTGAGCGTATTTATCAGCGATTCAAAGCAAACAATATCTGGATGATTTGAATCGTGTTCAAAACGCTAAAAATCAGAAAAATAAGATAGAAAACACCTCCTAACTCACAATAATAGTGAAAGTAGATACTTCAACAGCCGAATTCAAATTGTTCCACAATGAATTTGCATCAGCAAGATTGATACGATCAAAATAATTGAATAATTTAGTTGATAAATTAGAGGAGAGAATATAGCTTGTTTTCGTTGTGGTTTGTATTAATTCAATTATATCTGATACAATCTCATCCGCTTTGATCTCATTGTCATCTTCATCAGTCGACATATCTGAATCTCAAACTAGAAGCAGAACAGGAAACTATTTTATATTTAATTCAAAGTATAACAGGATAAATAAAATTCCTTACGTCAACTGAAAACAATTGTTTCATGAAGCGTCAAATCTTATCTGACAAAGACAGACTTTACATTTATTTTTGAATCAGTCATGATTATGGTATATCAATAGCCAGTATCATCAATAACCTTAAGTATGTTCTCAACCAGGGTTGCCAAATGTGACCCACGCAAGGGTCAGCCCCTCATTTAAAGATTTGCTCCACATAAAAACCCGTCTCTCTGAGCGTCTCGCTTGAAAAAATATGGACATTAGTAATGACCCTCATTTTCGCTTAATCCGTCGTATATTGAAACTTTTACAGTTGGCAACTCTGTTCTCAACGTTTAAAAGTTATCGGTCTTAACAGAGGGTAAGTGATTACCTATCCTAAGTTCATAATTAAGTTGAGCGCTATTGTCAATGAAGAAACAGTTACTTACGTCAAAAAGCTACTACCTAATTTTTTTGTACCAACACCCAAAGTTAAGCACACACTTCAGTCAAGTTATTGGATTGCCTAAGTCAACTACTTAAGAATGTTGATCAAGTGGGTTCCAGAATGTAAAAATGAAATTGTATAAATTTTAGTGACTGTTTGCTTTCAATTTTCAACTAAACTATCTCTAATTATTTGTATAATCAACGAAAAACATTTTTTCTTCACAAATTTATTTTTGGAACAACAGAGAACTAGTCTAGTTTTCATAGTACAGTTAAAACCGTAACTGAACATTATTAAAGACATTCTTAACGAAATAAGTCTACTCGAAGCTACTTAGAATTTCTATCTAATATAAAAATTTTATTTTCTACCGTTTAAGAGTAAAAAGAAAAGGAAACTTTGACCATTTTCATTGAAAAACTTTTTACCTCGACGAAGAAGTCGGAAACGACATGCGTTGGTTGTCAACTGCCAATGAATTTTATTAATGAATCACACGTTTGCTTATTTAGGAATCATAAATAAATATTTATTGATCGACCGATGGTATAATTTTTCTCTGTCCGCTTATGAACATAAGCTGAAATATTGTCTATACATATCATTGTTTGTCAGCATCACTTTTGTATCTGTTGGAAAAATTTTACAAAAAATTAAATATAAAACTGTAAAAGTTAGGTTTAACATTTATCTGCTGCGTTAGCAAAATGGTTCATGATAGTAAGTTGAATCTTCATATGGTACGATTGAAGAGAGTACATCTAAATATTCATGTTGTGCTTTTTTCAGACGATGTAAGTCGATTTGCTGATCGAAGTAGAGAATTATGGTCTGAACGTACTGTTACCGAATCTCAATATAAACAGAATAGTGAGTGTAACAAAACACTGTGACATTTTCTATGAAACTTTTATCTTTCTATTTTTTTCTTTGTAGGCTTTTTAAAATGTTGTGGAAGATGTCCATTTGCATCGTTTCTTGCTTTCTTAATTACATTAACTGGCACTGGCATATTTTGTGGTTGTATTTATCATGCATTAAAGATTACCATTGAAGCTGTGAATAATGCTTATAAATTACAATATATTGAAGTGGATTGGTGAGTAATAACTGCATATTTTTGTTATCAAAACTAGTTTATTTGCAGTGAAAATGCAGTACTAGGCTAACCTAAGGGTCAGTTATAATCTTTTATTAAATCGATAGATAAATTCTCAGAAGTTTTATTAACACATGTCAGAATCAGAGTAGTATTCTTAACAGTATTTATCATTAAAGTAAGACTTATCACGAACAAATTTGTTCTCTCATTTAGGATTCGTGTGATGCGTTTGGTTGTAATATTTGTTTCGGCTGTTATGGGTGGATTGTGTTTAATATTACTAATTGTTGGAAGTTTAGCGACAGGTGCTACCCGCCATCAAGTTTACACGGGTTTTCGTTCAAGATTAGGTGGACGAATAGCAACAGGATTTGTACGTAATTTTTGCGGTTTGTGTAATTCAACAATAAGAGGATAGATGTCTAACATACAGCAGATGTGCAAAGTTTTTTTAAATCTCTCACAGACAAACACATAAAAACGATGAGAAGACTTGGTAGCCTCTTAAGAGTGAGCTCTATTGTCATGATAATCCGGTATCATCTGTGAAGAGTTTCACATTTAGTTTTATTTTAGACTCAATCGGAGCTATTCTGACAAGATTCTTTTATTCAAATTAAACGATAGTTAAGCTCTTCAAGAATGTATGTTTGAATGCTTCAATTGTCGTAAATAAAGCTTGTTTGCTTAGTAGTATCTTATGCGTACGCTATATAAAAGAGACAGATATTTTTTTATGTTTAAAAATGATTCTTGATTATTTTTTATTTTAGTTTTCTATTGTTGTTTATATGTTATTTATAATATGGTTAATAGCCACATTAGCCTTGGTTGTTCCATGTATTGGCTATTATATATTAGGTAATCGTTGTACGAAAGAAGCTCGTACTGTTGACACAGATCCATTATCTCCTACACGTTGTTTATGGCTTGGTCATTACGGTTTATATGTGCCAAAACAGAGAACTGACCATTCGGTTTGTCAAGAAGCATTTGTGGAATTATGCAATCAGGTATGTATTCAATTCAATCTATGATAAAATATAATTATTCTAAACATTGTTTTTTCTAGGTTACCGAAGCGGGTCCCCGATACGTCGGTAAGTTTTATACAAAAGCTGTTTTTCAGACTCGTTTCCTGTTTTAAACTATGTTTTTCTTATTTTTAGCGGCTTTATGTGGTTCATTATTGGTTGTTCTAGGGTTGGTAAGTTGTTGTCAAAAACTTGATGAAAACAGCTTAATAACTTTTTATTTTACATTTGTAGGTTCATTTTCTTTGTTGTCTTGTTGCTAATTATGCGCATATCAAAGACGGGATTAAACTACGCGATTATGAAGATGCTATTAAAGAAGAATTAGAATTATCAAAATTAAATCATTAATATGCAGATATATATGTAAAATAGTAGAATGAAAAACTACATAAAAAGCACATGTTTCTGAACTCTACAGCTCAATTTTTTTGGCCATTTTTCAAATAATGCTATTTCTCCTAGTAATCGTCCAAATATCTCAATTTTTTGCATAATATTGCTTTTTTGTTGTTGTTGTTGTGAATATCTATCTAAACATATGTCAGATGAGCCTTTTTCGCATGTGGGTTCGATTCTTGTTTCTCAAATGTAGTTTGTAATTTTTTTTTTCTCTTTTAACTCAGCTTGTTTCCTCTTTTTCCTCATTACTTTACAGATACTATCAACGTTTATTTTTTTTTGTTTTTATGGTATTCCTTATTCAATGTCGTTTAGCTTAGTTATTTTTAGTTGGTCTTTATTCTTTTTGCAGAAGCTTTCTTTCTTTGTGTTTTGTAATCGCCAAAGTGCCTTTTCTATTTCATTATACGCATCTATTCTGTGTGCTTTGATAATTTTTACTCGACAAATGTATCTTATTGTTCTCGCTCTCTTTCATCGATATAATCGATCTTTTCTATGCTTATATGCCTCTTTCATACGAATTAAATTCGACGTAAACGTTTCTGCTGTAGCTTCTTTAGTGTTTGTTTTTTTGGTAAACTTGCATGTTAATAAAAACACACAACATCTGATGTAATGTAGAAATCATTTCAATCATATTATACACTGACAAATTGTCTTCGGTAGCAACACAATCTTATAAAAGATGAAATTGGCCATCTCACTAAGGGATTTCCTAAAGACACTGTAAATCGATGATGGATATTCTTGATTTTGCAATGGTTGTTAAAGAAGGTAGTGACAGTAAGAATATCATATTAAAAAACCCTACAAGATTAATAAGTTATCCGACGAACATCGGATTTATTGCAAATATACTCAATTTATGGTGAGAACGGATAATTCTTACTGTATCGAATAAGTAAGGAAAAACCAACCGCAGGCAATCGAGTCGTCAAATCGCAACAACAATATTCGATCTGGACTTTGCTTTATTAGAAGCAATTCTCGAAAGAGCGCAATCACAACTGTCCCTAACGGCCGAACTAGCAAGGGAAGTCGGACTGGAAGTAAATGTCAAGAAAACAGAGGCACTCACGAACCAGAAGCACAAAAGCGTCAACATCGAGTTAGAAGGACAGAAGATCGAATGGGTAACAAACTTTAAATATCTAGGTTCCATGGTTCTGCCAAGTGAGAGCGACATCAACCTTCGCAAAGCACTAGCTTGGGGCGCCTTCTGGAAAATGAAGGACATATTCCGCTCGAAAACCATACCTATCCATCTCAAAACAAACATATTCCAAGCAGCATGTCTCTCAATACTTCTGTACGGCTGCAAGAGCTGGGTCATCACCAGTAAGCTCGAACAAAGTCTCAACAGTTACGCCAGCAGCTGCTACAGACTTATGTTCAACATTAAACGCTTGGATAAAGTATCAAATCAAACAATCTACAAAACAATTGGAATCGATCCCCTAGTTTTACAGATCCAACGGTGGCAACTTAGATACGTTGGTCATTGTCTGCGAAGAGAAAAAGATGAGCTGATTAACAAGTACGTCCTCTATTCGCCCAACGAAAGCCACGGGAAACGAAAACAAGGCAAACCACGCCTGTTATATGCAGCATATATCGGCAAAATCATCAATAGTGATACGCCGCCATCGGTCGACGAGTTACGAGCAGCTGCAAACAACAGAGAAAACTGGGCCAAGATTGTTGACGCCTGTGAACCAAAGTTGTTTGCAGTCGACTGATGATGATGATGATGATGATGAAGGAAAATTTAAATGAAAATTCTGAAAGAAAGTTAACATGTCTATTACTTTGGTGTCGTCCTTTCTTTTGTGATTACTGTTACAGTAAATGAAAACAGTTTTTGAATTCAAACTTAATAAATAACTAATTACAATTTAGTAAAATACAATATTAATCCTTCTCCAGTACGGTCAGTGGCAATGGAATTAATATTCTATTCAAAATATTTCTGTCCGTAAAGATTTATATTAAATATTTTTCCAAATAATAATTATCCATACATCACGGAAAAGAGATATGCTACTGTCATGGACGAGAAGAAATTTAATAACAAGCCACTCTTTGTTAAACTGCTTTATTAATTCTAGTTTCGCGCGTGTATAGCAGCTATTAATTTTGATAAAGTCTCCCAGTTTAATGCTCCTATTTGTTTTATGTTTATTAACTACAGAGATAAGAAAAAATAACAATTGCAACGATGTTTTCAGTAACACTTGAGGGTTACCATTACTTGTTGTCTTATAGTATTTTCTCGTAGTGAATAATTGTTGTGCTGTTTATGTATAATAAAAATATTAGGACCACCTGTTGTTCCATCTGACCAACTTTGACATTGATGAAAGTGTATGGTATATTTAAAATCATTAGAATGCTCTAATAATGCCGGTATGAGACACTCTTCAAACCACTGTTTGTCATCCGGCTGTTTTAGTGTAACTATAATATAAATACCATTCGATGCTAAAAGTGACGATATATTTCGATACATTTGTGGTATAACTGAAATATTTTTATTGGAATGTAGCAGACCATCAGTTGTTCCTATAATATTCAATAATATAGAGTATAGGTGCTTTTTGATATTTTTCATGTATTTGTACCTTTGTCAAGTATTGTATAAAAAGATAAAGGTTCAAATGGTAATGTTTGCTCCTTACAAATATCAATTTGATAATAATTTATATTTGATCTCGATTTATTCAACACAAGTTGTTCTTTCAAATATTTTACAATCGATGACGAAAAGTCAATCGCATGAAAAGGGCCTTTAAATCCATTTTGTATCATGTTAAAAAAGACGGTTGATACTCCACACCCAACATCTAGAACAGAGTAGTTTCTAATGTTTTTTAGATAAGGTTTTAGTAAGGGCGAAATATCTGACCAGGAATAGTACCATTCATCAGTTTGATCAAAATCGTCGTTTTTCATCGCCTTCTTTTCAAATTGTTTTTGATTTGATCTTTTTCTTTTTTTATTTAAAGACCGATCTTTATTTTCGTTGAGTTTTTGAATATTTTCTGAATATCGTTGTTCCCAATAAGCTTGTGAATTATATTGTCTGTCATCTTTTAACTTTGGGACATAGGGCTTGAGTTTTTTTCTTTTCTCGTTCAGTTTTGCAGATTTATCTTTCTTTTGAGGAACCATTCTGAAACTAAACAGACTTTAGATCTATAAAGGAAAAAAATACGGTCTCAGATATGTTTCATCAAGATAATTCTTAAATTTAAGTGAGTACTTGAGTCTTGACATAGTTTATGAATATTAATAAAAGGATCTTCTGTCGAATTGTGTTTTCAACGCATCTTCGAAAGTAATTGTACCTCTCAAACTATTTGTTCTCAGTTTTCCACGATATTAGATTATAGCCAAGGCAGTATACTTGATTGTCCAATTGGCAGACCGTCTAGATGGCGCCACTGACAAATACTGAAAGTTCATTAGTTCAAATTATATATCTTAAGAAATTAAATTGATAGACCTTTAATCAGTTTTCTATTGTATTGTATTACCAATTTATCGCTTTATCAACGCTATTTGTTAGATGACGAGGAAATAAGAGTCACAACATCGCACGAATAACATAATAAGCTCCAGGGTGTTTTATCAATAATAGCAAATCTTAATTAAACATTTCTCTTAAGTTAGGAATTAAGGGAAACTCTCTAGGGCTAGAAAAGCTTTATTATTTACATCCGATTTTAAAAATTTCAGCCAACAATCATGATATCAAATGATGCTTATAACATAATTTTCGGCTCTTTACCAGAGTGCCCAAATCTCCTGATTTTTAGACTTTTCTCATAATGAAATTCTCCTGATTTCAGGAGCTGATTTTTAAGATTTTCTCCCGATTTCTCCTGATTTTCAATTGTTTTCCTGCGTCGATTTTATTTTTTTCAAAACAGATTGCCAGTTTCAGAAACAGAATTTCTGGATCACGAGTCTAATTAATTGTATATTGAAAGAGTCCGCTGTGTGCTTATCGAACGTTTTCATCGCAAGAAGATGAGATTAGTGAACTTTCAAATTCATCGGATCAAAAACTTCTTCCTTAATCCGTACTGCAGTCTGTAACAAATGACAACACTGTTCCATCCAAAAATATTTCAAAAAACGCTATGTTTTTGAAAAAGTGATTGGATTCTTTTGTTTTGCTTGTCGAAGAAAAAACTGTTAATACTCTCCTGTTTTTCTTCGGATTTCGAAAAAGACTCTCGTGTCCAACTCCTGATTTTTAATGAAAAGCTCCTGATTTCGAAAAATTGGATTTGGGCACCATGCTCTTTACCTATGCCAAAATTCGAAGCCTAACTTAAAAATGTACTGTCAACATTCGACGCAGTTTCCTTTCTCTTTCAAACAAAAAAATTACCGTTCTACGGTTCGGTAAAGGGAAGAATTCTTTCGAATAGTTTGCACTACTAATTAATTTAGCTAGTTAAAGTTTTTTCTGAGAGATTAATCAGTTCTAATTTTATGAAAAAATTTTGTGCTGCAGAACATTTTATTTTGAAGCGAGCAGTTCTCTACATCGTGATATAGTTTGTCAAAAAAATTGATTCGATTTTGTAAAATTGTAAGTTTTCTAGAAACCGTGTGTTTCTACGAGGTTTGAAAAACGGTCGGGAAAACATCTAAGAATTTACCTAAGGATAGTAGACTCTGCATTCTGAAACCAGATACATATATCAGTTCGAATTATCTCAACTGGCTACTTTTGACTGATTTCTCTGAGGGAACTTCTCTTCAGGTCATGCTTTAGTCTTGAATTAGTCTTAACTTGAACATGTTATATAATTTTAGTGTTTCATTAATAATCGTCAGCTAAACAACCTCGGCGTAACCTCAAGTTAAAACGCACTTAAGTAGACGTGCAAAGACCCGTCTTAAGTATCTGTTTCGTCTCATTCTGAAATTTAATAAAATAGATGACTAAATTCCACAATATTTGCAACAAATAGAGAATAGTTCACAGATGTTACGCTACTTTTTTTGTTTCGAATTTCCTATATCTGTCAATGTGTTTTGTTTGTTAAGAAAAACCGGCTATGTAAGACTTTTGGTGACTTAAATATATCTTAACGGTCAAGAAACACTATACAGTTGGTAGAATAGGACACCAGGACAATATGAATTCTAAAGCATCGAGTTTACTTGAAGTGAATTTGACTTTCTATTCATAACTATACAATGCTAAAGTGTAGTTTATTTTTTCTATTCAGTCGATACCGCTTATTACAATTGGTGAACCCAAAACTGGTTAATATCCATAAGTAGATCAATAAAGTCATGGGGTGTAGAGAATTAAGTGTAAAGAAGGAAGAGTCACGTGTGTAAAGAGAGATAACTGTATTTACAGTTCACAATACATAAGACATATTCTATTTTTTGTTAAGAGAGGGACTAGGGTAGAAAAGAGAGGAGGTAAAGCGCACAAAGTGGCCATAGAATATGGATCAGGGTTTGTCATCGGACCAGGATCTGTGGAACGCGGTTAGACTTTCAAAGTATTCTTGAGACAGGACGGGACAGCATGAAATTTTTCAAACTATACATGGAATAGGACAAAATTTCATCTCATAGGATTCCGGTAAAATATTGGTTTTCTGCGATCGAGGCACGAGTAAAATAGGCCTATGACAGAAGTTTCATATAACCTAACTCATCCGTCATCTTATATATGTCAGCTTTAACATTTTATTGACACTATAAGAAAGAAAAATAAGTGATAACCTATTATCACGGTTATCTATTAAAACACTTAAACAACATTCAGCTGAAGGATTACGGTTGTTTTTTTACGTCGTAGGCTATATCTCTCAAAGTGTAAATGGCTGTTCGAGCTGAATCAATACCATCTTATGCGGCTCACAAGGATAAAAGTCTGTCGGACGAAAGTTTAACGAGTAATGTAAGTATAGTGTCTGGTCAGTTTCAATAGTAACGTGAAAAAATATTTCGGTGGTACAGAAAAAACTATAGCGCTTTTCGTCACAGTATAATCAAATAATGAAGGGTTTCAGAAGTAACAATAGATCAAGATTGTCATGTACTTTTTCTTCAAGAAAATATGAAGAAGAACACTTTAGAAGCAACAGAAAGAAGAGAGACAGGACGATAATTGGAAATATCGGTAAAAGCACCTTCTTTGTAAATAGGAACCAGAGTTCCTAATCGGGTGAATTTCTGATGGCCCGCCTGGACCAAGCCGGGCCAACAAAGGTCGAGGCCTGCCCGACCCATCATGCTAATCAGTGGCGGCGCACCAGCAAGCAACGGGTTAGCAATTGCTTCCCCTAAAAAAACTTGGGGGAAGCAATAAACTTTTATTGCTTCCTCAAAATTTTGGCGCTTTTCAGTATATTTGCTAGAATAAAACTATCTAAATCAACCTACATATACGTTTGCAGTTAAAATAGGTACGTAATTTCATTTTAAAGTTTATTGCTTCCCCTGAAAAACTGACCTTGCGCCGCCACTGATGCTAATTGATTGGCCCAGCCCGGCCCGGTCAGTAGTTTTTCCTGGACCGCCCGGCTTGAGCCCGACTGTAATTGTTTCTAGACTCAATTCAATGTTGTTATGGCAAAAACGCAGTAAAAGCTTTGCTAAAGATTAGTTCAGCAGCATATACATATTGTACAGCACATATTCAAGAATCTATTGTACAATAAACTCAGTAAAGGATAGAATTCCCTTAGATGGTGTATTTGTTTCTCCTTCTATCATTAGTCACCTGAATTGACCAGTGATCAAACTCTTTTTTTCTCAACAGAATTCACTAAATAATAATAACATATTGTTACTAGGAAATAGCTAAATCTAACTGAAAATATGGAGAAACACTTTAAAATTTTTCGGGCCGGGCCGGACCGTAAAAAACGCTGACCCGACCGAGCTTAAAACTTTTCTCGGACGGTCCGCCCGGCCCGAGAAAAAAAAGCGACTGGCTCGGCCCGGCCTGGTCCGAGGCGAGTCGGTTCCGGGCCGGGTCATCGAGTCGAGTGGATCGGCAGGAGCTCTGATAGGAACAACATATGCAGTTTTTCATAGAGAAGGAAAATTACCGGAAGGAAAAATGGAATGAATGTGAAGTGAAAGAATGTTAGCACACGAAGAAGGGAAGGAAAAGAAGATTTCATCAATACCAACAGTAGACGTTTTGTCCCACTTCCCGGAGTAGACTCTCGACGTTGCGCACGGAGAAGTCAAGCTGCTTATCCATCGTTGGCAAGTCTAGAGTGGCAGAATGAGGAATTTGACCCTGAAGTGAAGAATAACAAGGAGAAAAATAAGAGTTGAAAACTCCAGCTTTGTTCACATCACGGTTTCCGATTGTGCTTAGGGATGGGAGGGATTAAAAATTTTGCTTAGCAAAGAGTGGCTGGCGAAAAAAAGTTTTCGAAATTTTTTGACAGAAAGTTGCTGGTGGAAAAACGTCAAAAATTTTGCCATAAAGTGCAAAAACGTTTTTAGGGAGGAGCCCGCATCCCCCTGATCGGCAACCCTGGTCCGCATCTGTAGAAACTGATTTGGATCCTAGAAACATAGACTGAGGTATAGAGGAGTTGATAGAACTCCAAAACTTATGAGGATCGGAAAACAAAGAGGAAAGAGCACGGAGATAGGAAGACTTTTAAGGACGATAGAGCGAAATAACAAAATTTCTTGTTTTAGGAAATTCATGAAGGGTAGAAGAAGTATAACGACGTTTGAGTTTCTGAAAGCGTCGGTTATGAATCGAAATAAGGTGTGCAAGTTTTGGAGAAAGCGAAAGAGTGGAACATAGAGCACGAACAGGCATCAGTGGGACAAATCTTCGGAAAGCATCGTTTACGCGCTCACATATCACCAAATCGAAAAATTTTAAAAGCTTCTTTAGTTAAAACCGATTGCAGATCCGTCTTTTCCATAGTCGATTATATTGTAAGCGATAACTTTTAGAGTGGGCTACTTCAGAAAAATTTTTCGACATCGTTTTGACTCTGGTCCCTTGTAATAACTTTTTTACAAGTACAACAACTTTTTTTAGAAATTAACTTTTTCGAAATTTTTTGAGCAAGACAATGCGCAAATTTTTTGCTGAAGTACCTCGATCCAAAAGTTATCGCGTACAAGATAATCGACTATGAAGAAGTCGAATCTACAATCGATTTTGACCGAAGAAGCTTTCGAAATTTTTCGATTTGGTGATATTGTCCAAATGTGGACGGTCGTATATAGACTGTTGGATATAAGAGAACGAAGACGCCTTAGTTTCAGCCACTGAGCTTTTTTAAAGTTATAACGAAAGGAAATAGAGGAGGATAGAGATTGAAAAGATATATCAAAAGTAACAGATAAACAAAAATGAAGAGGACAGCCAACAGGGGGAAACGAAGAGAGAGAAATACACTGTTCTAGAAAGAAGGATAGAAGATATATACTACGATTACACTACAGGCTTAATCACGTTAAAATTACTCATGATTAACGATTTTGTAGTGCAACCGCATCCTTTCTTAATCTTGATTAAAACGGTCGCACTGCATGTAATCGCGATTAACACTAATCTTGATTACACTATCCATCTTTTAATCATGCTTAAAGTTAATCATGATTAAGGTCGCGCTCACACTACGAATTAATCGCGATTAGCTTAATCGTGATTAATAACACAAAATTCAACAAAAGAATACAAGAAAGTTAGAAAGACCTGTTCAAGTTACTTGAATTTTATTCTAAAGAATTTCCCATAGTCTCCCGGTCTTATAGCTTTTACGGCTGTATGTAATTTAAAGGTTTGATTACCGATTGAGGCGTGTTTTTCGTCTCAATGTTTGTCTGTTTGAGTTGACATGGCCACAAAACTATGTACGTCCCGTCATAGATGGTGGAGCCACTAAGCTCGTTAGGCTTGAGCCTTGCCTCAATTTGGCTCTGTTAGGATGAGCCTTGCCTTAATATGAAAAAATTAGCTTCGTTTCCCACCGTTTTCCACGGAATTTGCTGTTCATACCAGATAGCCAAGCAATAATATAATACTTTATGGAAAAACGCATTAGCGAAATGGTTTTTCGTAAATTCCACTCCTTCCCCCTCTGCTGGAGGTTTTGAAAGGCACAAGCCTGAGTCTTGCCTCTCCCAAAAACGTTCCGCCGTCTCTGCGTTCCGTTCTCAAAGTAAGTTCGGTTATTCTCACGATTAGTTCTTTATTTTTTACAGCGAATTTTTACCTTTTCCTTCCTCTTACGAGGGAACCGCCTTAACTGTCTCGCAAGTTACGACTCCATATTAGCAATGAAAGTAGATCTCGGCGAGAATAACAAAAGCCTAAAAGAGTTCGGGTCCCTAGCCTATTGGTCAAGAATTATCATCATTTTACTGAATTTTCGATTCATAGCCGATTGTTTTCGTAAAAGTTGAATTAAAGAATTTCGACCTAAATTGTGCCTGTAGATAGACCTAATCGTTCTTAGAATATCGTGAAATTTTCAACAGAAATGAATGTGTCCTTCTCAACACATTGAATTTCTAAAAAATAGCCACTTGTCACACTAAAGGTACAATAGTAATTTACTTGTAAATTCAATATGTTGAGGAAGACATTCATTTCTGTTGAAAATTTCACGATATTCTAAGAACGGTTAGGTCTAACTACAGGCACAATTTAGGTCGAAATTCTTTAATTCAACTTTTTAAAACATACCAGATCTCGAAAAATTTTATTTATCTTTGTATTATACAGAAAAGATTTCAGAATAATGAAGAGTCTGAAACGAAAACTTGTGCATAGAGCACATTATTATAATGCCGTTATATTACATTTCTGCTATACAATATGTATCATTTTCATTATCGTTTACATTACAAGCAGACAAGAAAATAAAGTTATTCTCTTTGTTTTCATTTGTGCCATATTCTCTTAAATAGCAAAGTATTGCAAAAGATTTTGCACTGACGAATCGTTTTGCCGAAGACTGCACTGCTCGGAAAGTTGAATGTATGCAGGTGTGAGAGTCTTTACTATTAATTATTCCCGAGGTCTTTTCTGGAGAATAAAAAAAATAAAATTATCCGAGATCTTTTGATTTTATTCTTTTTTTAATGTTGTAAGTACAGCTTATAAAAATGCAAAAGTTTATAGAAAAACTAAGAGGAACAAAAAAGTAAAAATTTGTTGTAAAAAACAAAGAAAAACTAATTGTGAGAATAACAGGATTTACTATGACAACGAAACGTGGATCGTTTTGTGACTATGTCAAATCTAATAGACAAACATTAAGACGAAAAATATGCCTCAATCGGTAATCAAACCTTTAAATTGCATACAGACATAAAAACTATAAGACCGGCGGATTCATTTTGTCAGCGACTGCACTGCTCGGAGGGTATAAGTACTTAATACATGTAATTAAGTATAAATGTACTTAATACATGTGTATTTTTTCTGTATTATTATTCAGATTTGCAAAACAAAAGGCGTATCCAAAGTAACCCTTTACGGCCGGCTGCATAAGCCATTTAGTAACAATATCCCCTTCTGTGAATATTCCTTTTCTATCGGCTGCCAAAAATTAACTAATAAAATATTCCTCCCTTTATATTTATTGTTTTGTTGTGACAGGGATCAGCAAAGTGTATTCTTTTAGAACGAAATTCCTTCGATACTTAATAGATCGGTGTTACCGGTAGTCAACACTCGGGGTAAAGTGTATATCCAAATTTTCAAGTGTCTAGTGTACTGCTTTTTTCGCAAAGTGTAAGGTAGATTCGTATATATTTTGTTATTTCATCACTAAAGCCGCTGACACTATTATTAAATGAACATAGTTACGACATTTCTTAAATGTAATGGGATGTAGAGCATGAACAGTGCGAGGATAGATTCTTTTTATCGTTATTTTTGTATATCTGTTATTTCACTTCATTTATTTGAAAATAAACAGAAAAAAAATGACAGTGACTCATGATGAAGTGAAGAATGACGAGTGAAACTCATAGGGTGATCGTTCTCTGAAAAGGGAAAAGAGTAGAAATGGAAATTGCAGAAGAAATGAAATAAATCCCATGTGTTTTCAGTAAATATTCTTTAGGGATATGACAGAAAGAACCCCGAAGATTTTTTTAAAGAATCGAGTAGAATTCTTTGCGCGAAAGTTGATTAGGGCGAATTATTCTATGATTAGAACATTATCACTTTAAAAGTTGTATGTTTATTGAAAATTGAAAAAAATACTGGTATGAAAGATGCATGTGGTTTCTTCACTACAGCATGTGACACATCTCAAACTATCACAAATTCAATTAAACTTTTTTATTCAGAACACTATATCAAGTTCAAATTCACGAAAACGTAGTGGTACACTTCTCGGTTTTCGTTCGATTGGTTTGGTCCGTTGGTTACACACCCACATTGGAAAAGACAAACGAAGTCGATCAAAAACAACAACAACATCAACACCACCAATAACACCTACATTAACTTCGCATACTCTCAAAGCCAATAGCACCCAAAATATTGCTGATCAAGAATCTGAAAGGTTTCAATCGGATGAAAAAAAAATAATTCCTTCATACCAAGCGGAACGAAAACGTTCTGTTTCAGAATTTGCTCTTTTCTGAAGAAAAAAAAAGTTCCATACAGTTCCGTCTCTAATATTTTTTTCGTTTAAATTTATCTTTTAACTGCAATCTATGTTTGTTTATTCTGTCAACCTTTTTCTTTTCTTGCCTTCATGACACATACGTAAAATAAATTTATTGGTGTATCTTTTTTGTCTAAAAGCAAAACTGTTAATGTCCGATATATTTTTATTTGTTATTCAAAACAAATTATTCGATTAAAATACCGGATAAATTCGATGTAAAAATTATGTCAAGCAAACTAAAATTTAAAAATAGAAATATTTAAGAGTGAACTAAAGCAGCCTATTGAAACGATCGATTATCAGTAAGTCTAGCATTGATATAAGTATCTTTCTTGAAGTAAGTTTAGTCCATTTTACCCATAGAACCAAATAATTCTAGTTCCTGAATCATACATCTCGAATTATTAACCGTTCAAATTCAAGGTTGCTTTTATGTGTTTTGAAGTTGAATTTTGTTCTTTTTCTTCGTTAACTAAAACAAATTAGAGTGTGTTTTTTTTCATTTGGATCCTCATAGTAACACGGCAAACGTAGAATCATCAAATAAATGAAGACAAGGAAAAGAAATATTCTTTTGTTCTCTCGAAAGAAAAAGTGTAGTGCACAAAATTTTTTTCCTTTCCCAATTCTTTTTAATGGACTTCTTATGTATGTCTAGATCAAATTCAAGTTGACTTTTCAGTATATAATGTATTTTTTTGAAGAATATAAATATTTGATAAGAACACCGTTCACTCCTTAAATCATAGTCCTATACAATCTCTTTTACTTTAACAAGAATCTTTTTACGTCATTTTATAGATGAGTGGGATAAAAGATACAGGAAATTACGCTTCCGAAGCAAACGAAATTTGTCCACTGTGTAAAAAAGTCGGACATTTTCTATGCATACACTGCAAGATGTTATTTTGTGGTGAATGTAGTTCTGTTCATCAAACAGATGTTATTCAAACAATGAAAGATATGATAAATCAATTAAAAATACAAGAAAAACAAATTAAAAGTTACAATAATTATGTTCAATCATATAAAACCGCACTCGATATCAATCATAATATGGCGAATGAACTTACCACTCAAATAAAACAATCAGAACAAGAAATAACAAGAAAAATCAAAAATGGTTTACATGAAAAAGGAAAAGAGCGTGAATTCTATGAAAAGTTAGTACTTGACTTGACTAATTTCTCAGTATTATTTTATTTTAAATTTTTCTTTTGTATTTTTCAGCTCTCAAGTACTCAATTTAACTGAAGTAACTAATTATCAGCGATTGCTCAATGATCATTTGAAGAATAATCAACTCATTGATGAAGAGACATTATTAACCATCAAAAATAGCTTAGATTCAAATAAAAAGCGACCACTAACAGCGCCCTCGGATCCAAAACTAGAATTAGGTAAAATTTATAGAGAAAAATTGTCACAATTTCCTTTCGATATGGATACCACTAATTCATTTGATAATACAACAGATCAAAAACAAGGAAATAAAAAGTTGTTTGTAACTGTTAGTTTAACAACAATAAAAGAATTTCAGTCACCCTTGCTACGTACATTTTCTGTCGGTAATCTGCCGTCTGTCATCTCATTGCCACAAAAATATTTTGAGTACTTTTTTGTCCGTAAAGGAAACAGTCTGTTATTGAAAAGTACAACAAGTATTGATTTATATAATCGTGGTTCGGGATTAGAACTAGCAATTAGAACGAAAATACAAGACAGACTATTAGCAGCTGATTGGTGTGAAAAGTCACAAAAACTAATACTGATCGGAAATCATAATCTCTACGAATTCGATATGGATAGACGAATAAAGCCAAAAAAATATAGTTGTGAACCTGTTCAAGGAGATCCGTTGTGTTGGCCAAGATTTGTTCGTTGTATGAATCGATTTATTTTTTATGCCTATAAAGCCGATGCACAAAGTTACATATTAGAAAAACATGACTTGACAAGATCAAATAATATTAATCTTGTACCATTGAAATCAGTAAACGTTAATGGAAATATTCGTTGTATGTGTGTCACTTATTCTTTCATTGCAATTGTTACTCGTCGGGAAAAGAAACCTGAACAATTATCTTTAATTTCTAAAAATAATAATAATATCGAACAATTTGAACATGTTTTATGTGTTTACGATCACACATTACAAGAAAAAAAGACAGAGAAGTTACCAAATTTAAAATGGGTTACAGGAATATGTTCATTAGGTGAAAATAAATATATTATTTGTGATCCACGAGCACAACAACTTGTTTTAATACATTTGACAGATGACAATAAAAGCAATATTCTATTTCGACGATTTAAAATTGGTGCTGTAAATGTGTGCACTCTACCAAATGGAATGTTAGTTTTATGGTTACAGAAACAATATGCATCATCGCCTACAGGTGGCAAATTACATTTTATTAGCGCACCTCATCTGACGGGACGTATGGACATTGCCAAATCGTTTCCTCTATTAGAACAAGTTGATTCGAAAGAAAAAACCAGGACAAATGAGATAGATCATTAAAGGACTTTGAGAAGTTTCCTGTCACCGATTGACCTTTTCTTTGTAATACATCAGAGAAAACCAATACTATTCGTAACTTTTTTAATTATGTTCTAGTATGATAATTACATATTATACAAGTAATAGTGGCAGGTAAATTTTCAAACCAAGCCAGTTATGTAAATAAGCTAAAAAAAGTGCAGATCGTGTTGTTTTAAGGGATAATGGCGAACCTTGTGCGTTAATGGTGACATCCTGTTGAAAAATGTTTATTCTTTTCTCAATGAATCAATTTAACTTCATTATCATTGGTACTATTAACTGTTACTGTATGACTCTCGATGGCTAAATAATCATACAAGACAATGTGCTAAAGTGTATTGTAAGACAGTAAGCTTCTAGCTACATATTTCTTCCTAATGCGCTGATCTTTCACATAAGAACTACAAAGGTTTTATTTTTCCGACTATTTTTCATTTTAAAATTCATACTAACAAAACTCAAGAAATCTAAAAATAAAGAGCTTATTTTAATTTTACTGCTATCTATTGTTTATACTCTCTTTGCCTTTTTAATATAAATGTTCTTTGCTTCCTCATCTGAATAAACTTTGAAAGAAAGTAATTGCATATTTTTAAAAAAAATAAAAAATTCGTTTTATTTTCGTTTACATAATTCATTTTTCTTTGTTGCGATGTTTAAGTAGGTCGAGATGACGATGATTTTGCTTAACAACAAAGTTTATCTGTTAAACCATACATGTTTTGTTTATAATAACATAATATTTATCAGAGCTAGTCACGAAGTGGATTGAACTCGACCTTTAAAATTCTTATGAAGAAATTTTCAAAAACGAGTTTTAAACTTTTGATTTAAAAATTGTGCTGTATTGTATTTGTTTAAGTATAATGAACATGTATAAGTAGAAAAACATTTATGAAATGTACTCGATTGTTAAAGTCCATGACCAACTCTGATACCTATGTGGAGACGGGGTAAGTTGAATAACTGTACACATTGGTTGAAAGAAGTGCAGGCATAAGAAATCACAATAAAACAATATTGCCGTAATACTTGAAATAATTTTGTGATACTAAGTATTTGGACAACATGTACCATTTAAGTGTGTTATTGATGATAAAAAAAGCTTTCCACTTTTTTGTGGTCATCCGTGATAGCATGAACTGCCTGAGAAAAATGGGATGAAATTAAATCTGGTGTCTTCATACCTCTATCATCCACGGATCTGATCTTCCGTACTGGTATCCCCTTGATTCATTTTAAGATCAAACGATATCAAAAGCCCGACATTTGAAGTGGAGATGAGCGTATGGGATGACATAAGGTTAAATCTCCAGTATCAATCAATACTGTGTAGAACTATGCCAGTTGATTGCACACAATAGTAGATTTAGAAAATGAGAAAATCAAGACGTAAATTAACCATAAGTCTATAATATTTCTCTGTACGAGGGCAACGACTTTCGAGTCAAAAATATAATAATAATTGCAGCTGTTTTGAACTTCATACCTTTATTTGTTGATATTTCGACCTTTAACCTTTATGTTTTTGAAAATGACCGGTTAAAGGTCGAAATATCAACAAATAAAGGTATGAAGTTCAAAACAGCTGCAATTATTATTATATCTATAATATTTCTCATATAGAAGAGAGTTTTTACTCTTTTCAGCAAAACTTCAAGAGTTTCAAAAGTTTTGGACACACTACTTGCAAGCTCACGTTTCTTGTTTTGAAAATATATCATATAATCTTCCAGAACCACAGCTTTATGCTTTTTCAACCTCACAATGGTTTTATTTTGAATCTAGATGCCATACTACAGACTCATCCGGAAGCAAACGGTACAGGTGAACTATGATGTAAGAATTTACGGATTTGCGCTTATTTTCAAATATATTCTCACGATGTGTTTGTATTCTAAGTTCTTATTGTTATACTCGTTGAGCTGATCTTCAATTTCAGTAATTTGATCTATATGAAGAAAGAAGCTGTGATACCAGTGGAAGCTCAAAATATCCCATGACTTTTGTCTTGCAGTCATTTTATTCTGAATTTAAATCGTTTTCATGCACTCTGTCATCTGTTTCCACTTTTTATTAGAGAATTTTTGTTTGAAACTATAGTTGAATTTTATATATGTTTGTTTTTGACCCAAGATGTTCCATCATGTTTTGGTTTAAATATTTTTGGAATAAATAATATTCGTAATAATTCAGCACCATTTTCTATTTCAAAAAATTGGAACCAATTTTTAGTAAAACCTAAATCATACGTGTTTGTATATGACACTGTTGGATTTTGTTTTTTGTTTTCTTTCATAATCTTCTCTTCGACACACGTTTGACCTTTTGAAATCAATGTTATTTGCCATACTGTTAAACTTAGAACAAGTAACATTGTGACAAGATTGAAAAGAAATAAATAAAATATCAGAAATCCTGCCACTGGATGAATAATGTTTTCGTATGGTATCAATGTTTCAACAAGAAAGAAAGGTTTCCAAATAGGATCGTACAGACGTAATAGAATTTGGTTAAATAGTTTCATTTGTAAGTGATAGTGTCCAAAATATAATGCATATGCTGATATCAAAGTCATATAAATGCAGAATAGAAAGAAATGATAATGATTATTATAACTAACGCAATTGTTAAGCCATGGACAATGATGATCATATCGTACTACACACGTTTTACACACACGACAATGATGACTACGTGGTGGACGATATAGGGAACACTTTTTACACAATGTAAAACGGCGATCGGTTTCTGGTTCAATCTCATTACTAAGTTTTAAATTTGAAACAAAACCAGTTGTATTAACGGCAATACAATAATGAAATACAGTATTAATTAAAAGCCAGTGACCAATAATTAAATGGAAATAAAATTGAATATACCGTTGTTCATGCCACCAGTATGGAAACAAATAACTATAGAACACATAAGCATTCTCATAAACAAGAATAATAGTTAAAATAATGCATAATTTTTCAACAATTTGTCGGATAGGAAACATAGTTTACTATGTTTTATTTATATGTAGCTAAAAATACTCCCTAAACTTCTTTCTCTCTCTCTCTCTCTCTCTCTCTCTTTCTCGCTCTCTCTGTGTACTAAATCAACGAACCGTAACAATTGTAAAGTTTCTCCCAATTTACGTAACCAAATACGTTTGAGAGAAAAAAAACCCAAACACATTCTTTTAGCTGGTTTAAAGGTGAACGTTTGTTTCTAGCTTCCATTCAATTTTTTTAGTTATTACATTTGTTCTTTGATGGATTATTATTGAAATAATGCGCCTATTTGATAATTACTTTATAAGGGGAAATTGCGATGCTTAGATTTTTAACTGATCCGCACAATGAACTATCTCTATTTCCGATTGTCAACACTTTCATAAATGACTTTGAGTTTGTTTGTCAGCATGATTGAATTTTTTTACACATTATTGATATAGAAATGTACATCATCATAGGACATATATGTTTATATTGATCAAGTAAAATGGATGTTTCAAACACTCGCTTTTATGTAATTATAAAAAAAATTTTCGTTCGTTAAAACGGTCTTTTTTTTGACAAAAAAAGAAGTCATTTCTAACTTGAAAATTAATATTCTCAGTAAATCACATGTTACAAGTTATTTATTGTGGATAGGTAAGTTAGTCATCTTTTAAGGATACACTCTTGTCTCGGGCACAGAAAAGAAAACGAAGCATTGTCATGAATGTTTCAGTCAGAGTTGTAACCGGTCTAAAAATAAGAGGCCGGATCGGGCCGGCCAATCCAAAACAGTGAAACAAACCGGGCCGGCCGGTCCAGAAATCGATTTAAACTAATGAAAAACCGACAAAAGATATGCCAATTTTCAAAAAATCTCTAGACTGATTAAAAAACGGCCGGTTTTGAAAAAATGTTTAGACCCGTGAAAAAACGGCAGAAAACCGGCTGGTTTTCAAATATTTTCTAGGCGGACAAGAGGGTAGAAAAACTTACTTTCTTTTAGTGAGGAGAGAAAAATGCTAAGAATTTCAAAACTTTTAAATCTCAATTATTTAAAATGTTTTAAGATCTTATAACTGATTTTTCCTAGAATCATAAATAGATAAAACTTACTAACAGGTACAAAGAAACAAGCACGATAACTCGTACATTGAGAAAAAACAAAGTAGTTCAAAGAAGATACAAAAGATATTCCAATTCTATCAAAAATTGGATGAATATTTATAATAATCAGATCTCAACATTCATGACATAAGAAATTTGTTCATCTACTAATATATTGTAGAATAAATTCCTATTAAATGGAAAATGACTTTGTTTCATGTTTATTGTTATTGATAACACTTACAGTTAAATTGGGAGTGACATCCAGAGTGCTCAAAACGCAACTTTGCTCTTAAAAACTCCAATAAATCCAATATCTAGTGAAATTTCATGAATAATATCCTATTCATTTTCTTGTGGCTTATATTTGTAGTGAAAGTTGTTCGTCAATACGATAGAGAAAAGACACTCAACAAAGCGATGTTAATGGCCATACTATCTACCAGTAGAGATGTGAAATGTTTTAGAAAATAAAAAGGCTATAGTATGAGGTAGTACTGTAAAAAAAAGATGAATGAATTATTTTTCCTAAAGCATAAAAACTATCATGATGTGAGTGAAATACATGTCTTATAGCTTACAATCGCCGACTATCTCACAACTAATTTCCTGTTCAGATTAGAAAAGCTTAACAACGTGTATATTTGTAAATTTGCATAGCACAAATAATTGAACTGATTCAATTGATTTATTCTTGAGCTTTTCGAATTTACTGATTCATCATCAGAAATTTGATGTACAATAAAAATTAAAAACTAAAGGACGTTGATAAAAAATTTGATGACCATATCTAATGATGAATCAGTAGATTCGAAAGCTCAAGAATAAATCAATTGAATTAGTTCAATTATTTGTACTATGCAAATTTACAAATATTGTTACAAAAAGTTCTGCCATTATCCTTAGTTATGCTTCTATAGTCCATCGATGGAGAAAGAAGATTTGAAATTTTTCAGAAAACTTCATAAAAAAAATGTAAAATGTAAATCTGCTTTCTTCAATTTTAATTTATCTAAACCGTTTCCAAAGAATGGACGTCTATGCTTATTTCAAAAAACAATGAAATATACATTGGTCTAATATGACAATTCCTAATCAAATCAATACACAGGTTTCGAAACGATGCGCACGAACAATGTTGCGCACGGATTCTTGTGCACGAGGAAACTTGCGCGTGGTATCATGCGCACAGGTATCTTACACACCCGGTTGTTACGCGTATCACATAATGAGACAGAAAATCAAAATGATGATGTTCTGTAATCATAGCGTTTTTTAATCTAGTTTTTAACGAACATAATTAATTATTACGAATAAACTAACTAAACAAGGGTATTGCTAAAAGACGCGAACACCCCCAAATTAAAATCTGAGTTAGCCAGTCGATATAGCTCGTCGAGCTGAGTATAGTAACGCCTAACGAACACCCCAAAACGTTTTTATAGTTTCGCTTTTTAAGCATACATTTTGAATGAACATCCACGAACACCCAAAGAACACCCACGAACACCCAAAGAACACCCACGAACACCCAAAGAACACCCACGAACACAAAGAAGAAAGGGTAAGAACACCCAAATTCATCTTCAGGTTATTCTGGGCTGAGGGTGAGATGTGGGTGAGCCTACTAGTACCTCACCACCACCCCCACACCACCCCCTCAGCTCAGAATAACCTGAAGATGAATTTGGCGCACTTTTTTGGATGTTCTTACCCTTTCTTCTTTGTGTTCGTGGATGCTCGTGGGTGTTCATTTAAAATGTATGCTTAAAAAGCGAAACTATAAAAACTTTTTTGGGTGTTCGTTAGGCGTTGCTATACTCAGCTCGACGAGCTCTATCGATTGGCTAACTC
>CAJNOQ010001215.1:0-34470 GCA_905250885.1 Didymodactylos carnosus
GAGCCCTGCTCGAATGACGATAGCTAGAGAGTCGCGACTTGCATAATTTTGTAGAGTAACGTCCGAACTATCTACGCATGCAAAAAAATTGCTAACATTGTATGTTAGTTTTCTGAGAACGGAGCTGGTTTTCCAAAGATTCTCTGAAAACCCGATCTCTGGAAATTTTTCAAAAGTTGCTTCCGCTTGTGAAAAGTTCTGCTCTAAAAAGTCTTGGCTATTGAATAGCGAAAATCGCAGGTCTCTATCTCATTTCTATCAAAAGTTATTCAAAAAATGCCCACGGGTCTTGTATTTTGGGATGGATAACAGTTATGAATTTGATATACATTCCGCCTAGTAAGTCTTCCTTGAATTGACTTCAGAAATCAAGTTTTTCCAGGCACTTAAAAACCATTTTCTGGCAATGTCAGTTTGTAGAGCACATCGAGTACATACGTTTATATCACCAACAAAACGAGTATTGACAGAATGATAAGAAAATGTACGCATTATTAATGTTGTAACTAATTTTTTGAACTAGAGAGTTTCGTAACTCTATGAATACTCGTTCTGTTGGCGATATAAACTTGTATGTACTCTACAAAATGGCTCTGTCAAAAAATGTTTTTTAAGTGCCTGGAAAAACTTGATTTCTGAAGTCAATTCAAGGAAGACTTACTAGGCGGAATGTATATAAAATTCATAACTAGCATCATTAAATTTATTAAATAAAAAGAAATGGAAATATGGAAAGTTGTGCTTGTAAAAATGTTTGAAGATGCAGGTCTCGTTTTTTGCCAAAAATTTTATGAATATGAGAATATAAGAAGATAAGACTGATACTTACATTGTATCAAATATTTGTGACATTGGTGGTGTGAATGCATCTTGATCATTTGGTGTTGTTAAATCGTTAATGTTTCCACATAGTGAACGATTATTAAGAGTCAACGAATCGCGCGTACATAAACCGGATTCGTCACGTTCTTCAAGAAAAAAATCTAAAAATCCAATTGTTAAACCCGTTTTTTTCTTATTCTCATTAATTTCAATATCACAGGAACAGTTTAATGAATTATTATATTCTTGTGGATAACTGGGACTAGTTAAATAGATATGATTTGCACTTGATAGTTGATTATTGTCACATATAGACATACTAGGACCGTCCAAACAGGCATAATCTAATACAACATAATCGCTATATTGGCTGCCTAAAAGAAAATAGATCATTGGTTAATTATGTACATATAATAAAAGTTTATAACTTTATGGACGAAAAAACTATAACTACAGTAGAAGAGGATGCTGAAAAACAATGCTCTGGGCTAGTCATACGTATTGGAATGCAATCAATTGAAAACTCTCTTCTCAGTAAACGATGATTTCGGTTCTTTTTAATTTAAATGATTAAAGTATTTCCGTTTTCATTTGAACTGTAGTCTAATCCATAACAAAAAAAAAATAGAGAATTTCTCATTATAAATTTCTGTATAGCACACACACTTCTTCGGTTACGTATTTTCAGATTATAATGAATTAAATAATGATGTTATTTTAATAATTAATCTGGTAAGCGTTTACTTACATGTATGAAGATATTGCGGATCAAGATCTAAATCACATTGTTGTAATCCATTACATTCTGTTCCGATATGCGTTGTTCGTATTATACAATCGCCTTTTTTAAATAAACATTGTTCTCTTTTCGAAGTTACGGGTAATGAATGAACACCAAATGTTATATTTCTAACCAAAATATAACTTCCCGTACGATTACATACTAAACTAATTGAATTTATTCGTTGATGTTGTATATTTCCACTATCACCTCTATTTCGTTTAATTGTACATCCCGATACTGAAGACCATATTCCAATTGTGGATGTAGTGTTTGACGCTGATGATAAAGAGATAAACATTGATATTAATAGAAGACAACTATTCATTACATATATACAATTATATAACGTTTTTCATCTAAACAATAACATCTGAAAATAGCGATAGAATTTAAAATGAAATATTTTAAGTGAATCTAAAATGAAACATCTTTCATTTTGAACTTTTTTTTTCTGTTAAAATAGACAAGAATAGACCAGTGTAATCGTGTTTTCAACACAATTTTCTATCAATTATTATACGCAGTCTACTAACTAAAGGAAATCCACTAATTTTCTAATTGAGGAAACGGTTTTAGAATACAGTACGGTTAGAAGAAACGTTGTTTTTACTTATTGTCACAATCATCAATTCAAAAATGGATTATTGCTTCTATTACAGTTCAGTGAATGAATATAGTACGCAATATGTTAGATATAGATAAGAATAATAATGAAACAACAATTAATCATTTCTGAACTCGCTTGTTGAATGAACAGTAATAATGATGTATCATTCATCGATAGTTTATAACCACCTTATAAGTATCTTAGGTGTTGCAGATATTACGAAGGTCGACAATATTTTTTATTCATCTAGACCATTTTTTCATATAACCGAACATCTGTGCACCTCAAACAATATGGCTAGTAATAATAAAAATAACAACATAAAAGTAGAAGAATTGTTTCTCCAATGATAAAAACGCATCATACGGATAACTACAGTAAAAGATATGAAGTCTGTAATATTGTCTTAATCCTTGTCTTTTGTCTAAATTTCTCATCAGTTAATGTTGGATAATTAAGATAAAAAATCAACAAAGAGAGAGAGAGAGAGAAACAGAGTCTAATATACATGAATGTTGATTGACTTCATACCATATTCAAGAGCAGCTGACCCTGAGCCACTTATGCATGATTCGGTCAATCACTTTATATTGTATGGTTTTTTTTTCTTCTTTTTCAGTAATCAACCATATATAGAGTTGCAGAATGATATCTACCTACATACATATACACAATGAATAAGTATCAAGTTCTTTCATTAGAAATGGTCACTGTGAAGAATTGTGAATAATAAAATAAAAAACTAGTAGTAGTAAAAGTAGTACATTGTTAATAATATTTCAAAAAAAACAACAGAAATAGTTCCCACGGCAAGTGACTCGTAGAAAAGAGAGAGAAAAGAAAAGATCTTGTACTACCTCTCGACGATAATAAAAGTGAAACAAAATAGAGACAAACATATTGTTGTAAAATATTAATAAGGACAACTATTTAACAAGTTGTTGAACAAAATCAAGAACAAAGGAAGATTGGATGGAACATTATTCTTTTCTATTAATTATACAAACAAAGTTTTGAGACGAATGCGTTTTTACCAAATGTATAATGAAAAAAAGAATTTGGACAACTATCGCGCAAATAATCATATTAGAACAAGAAAAAGTGTTCAATTCCTTACAGAAAAAGAGATCATCAGTTAAAAAACGAGCTTTCTTAAGAGAAATATAATATACAAAGAAACGACATCTTCAGAATTTTTCAATGCGTAAAAGGTAATTAAACGTATAATAAGTCTTATAATGAAGATAACCAATTTACATACATGACCTCAATTTTGAGTTCAGATCGAATCGTGATTTTGTTGAAAACATTACGTTAGACTTGGTAAAAAAATGATACATGTTGAATTTTGAAATCCTGTTTTAAGAGTGTTGCTACGATTGATGGATCAATTAGATTGTCCACTTTCAAAAATTTTTAAAGTTAAGAAAAAAAAAAGATATCATTACGATATGACTTATCACTTTTGAACAATTTACACATAGGCAACAGAGTTCGAGATTCTATATGTAAATTCAATGTCATCAAAGTCGATTTCTGAGAGACAATATAGGCTGTTCATTTCACAGACAGATCCATATATTTCAACATAGTGTCGTTTTCTTCTCCAGCGCATAAAAATGAAAAATTTTGAGTATAATTAATTGTAACTTAATTAACTTATCGAGGTTAAACGATAATGAGCTCAAAATCGTATGTTAAAGAGAGAAACATCTGAACCACAGAAGGCAATATTTTTAAACTAATTATCTCTCTTACTTAATTAACCGAGATTTACTGATTAAAATTCCATATATCTGAATGAAATATCTTCTTTTATCTCAGGCTACTCCATATTAGAAAATTAGATTTGTCTCTCTACGATCACGAAATATCGATACTTTTGAAACTCAATCTAAATCTTATGACCAGTGAATGTGTCTAAAATGCATCCATATCAATTTGAGACTTAATATAATTGTTTTCAAAACAAATAAAATCTTACCCATTAAAATAAATGAATAAATTCGAATGATGTTTGTAAAAGTGAGTAATAAAAAACGAGTTAGAAGGGTTGGCTCTCTTCTATCAATGATTAAAGTGGCTTTATTTATGTGAAATAAATGGACATCATAGATAGATGTAATGTTTAACTTTAAAAAATCAGCCCATTTTTATATATATGCGAGTGTATGTGTCCGAGAAAAATGTGATGAAAAAAAATCAAGAAAAAACGTTCTAATTTTATGTATAACAATGTCGTTTACTTATCAATAAGTGCTTTTTGTCACGAATGATAAATGAGCTATGTATTTCTTTTTTTTCAAGTAATAATCAACAAACATCATCATAGAATAGAAAGAGAAGTATATATATGAACATCATAATGTCCAAGTTTTCTCAAAACACGTCATGTATCAGTTCGTTCATGTTCTACATATAAGTGACTTTTTTTTCTTGTCTTCTTCTTTTAAGCAAACTCGATTAATTAGTAGACCGAGCAATATGGAATTACGCAAGCGATTTTGTTGTTTGTTAGAGAGAGAGAGAGCAGAGAGAAAGAGAGAGAAGAAAAAAAGTGCCGTAAGCAAATCATTAATACATGATCTGGAAGCAGGTGTGAGATCTAATTCATTCATATCCATGAAAATTAGCTACTGTTGACAATCAGAATACAATTTGTTTCTGTTTGAGACAGTCTCTATTTTTAATACAATTATACAATAAATACAGAATGTGATTTGAATATGACTAAAATCTGACAATATAAAGAATAAATAACCTATTAGTTTGATAAAAATAAAAATTATCAATTATTCTCTAATACTGAGCAGTTTGAATGTGCGAATATGAGAAATTTGAATTATTCTATATCTTTCAGTGAGATAAAGTGAAATTATATGTATTGTATATAACAAGATATTATGTACTATATATAATTGCCAGAAAAACAAGAGAAAATTCATTGAAGATCAATTTACGTAACAAGAATGGTGATAACTACCCGAAATAAACGAAACAAAGATTTATTTGTTCTTACACCACTCATGTTGAATAGAGAGTCGTTTATCGTGCAAAAGAATACAATTTTGGAAAAATTCATCATTTTCACTATAATTGTTAATAGCGTAGTGAAAAACATATAAATTCATAATACTAACATTATATCAGTATCAAGATTAAACTTTGGATTAGTATGAGTTCGAGAAATACAGATGACTTTATGTTTCAAGTAGTTGTTTAAAAACTTATATGGAACAAACATTTTTCGTTACTACGATCACACTGGCAACAACTTGACTACTAGAATTGAAGATTTAAAACGGTGATGTTTTTGAAATATAATGTATTTTGTAAGCTTGTTATTTTCTAAACATTAAGTTGATAACGTTCACCTTACCTCCATCATTTTCTTTGAAAAATATATGTATGCTTCTGAAACTTGTAGACTGTTTTTCTCTTTCGTTCTCTATTTTTATTTTTATTATTATTGTCTATTTTAGATTGAACATACACAGTATTGAAGAAAGAAGAGAAAAAATTTAAAAAGAAAGAAGTTCTATAATGAGGAATTCTGCATGAAAAAAAAGAAAGAGTACACATAGACTAACTTATATATATATATATATATGGTTTATTTACCCAGTCTATAAAAGTTTGGATAAGAATGCATCAGTAAATGAGAATTCTTTCTATATTCTTTAAAGAAAACACATCACACTGCGGTTTAGAACAAACGCGACACAATATAGAGTAGAAAGAAAAAATAATAATAACAATCATCATTGTACACTTGTTTGTAAAGATGAAATTTGATAATCATGTACTGTTCATATTAAAATCCTATTGTAAATAAGAAAGAGATAGGATATTTTTCAAATATGTTCATGGTTCAAATCAATCGAGAGACTTTTTTTTATCTGTATGTAATTATTAATCACCATTAACTGAACCGTAATCGTATCAATATTGGATACTTTCATTTAATTGAATATCTTTAACGTCTAATATTGATTATCAAAATACTTTTTTTTTATTATGGATCGTGTATATGATATAATCATACATACAGTACAATGCGTTGATCTATCTGCTTGATAGCTGAATAAATGACAGACAATAGTCATATAGGTGAACATCATACTTATATATAGGCAGACATTTGGTACAAAATGACTTTTATCTCAAAAATTAGTCGTCTAATCAACTATCGTCTAAATACGAAGACGTATACTAATTCGTTTGCACTAGTTTGTTTGAAGTAGAATACAAGAACAGTGAATACTTCAATAATTATTCATAATAATCTTATTTTTTAAAATCAAAGTTCTACTTAACAATCGTTATGTAAGAGCTAATATGTAAAACGCTTTTCTCAATACACTAAGCTATCCCCGAAGTCATTTCATTAATTATTTGAATTTTCTTTTTCTTCACTCAGACATCAATGTTATGTTGGTCATTTTTTTTTTTCTTCTTCTTCTATCATACTTTGATTAGTGTGATCAAAGGTGGATAAACTACTAGCTATTATATCATAACCATATTATATGCACAATGTAACTATTTACTTCTATGATGAATTCAACAATTACAAGTCATTTTTGGACTGTTTTTACTAAAAAGTTTTAAAAAAATAAGTACTTTCTAACAGGCGAAACAGCTTTAAATCGATTTATAACTAATTATTTATAAACATTTGATTTTAAATGTAATTATAAACTATTTTCCGGTTATCTAATGATCAAAAATAAAATGAATTTAAAATCATCATTTTGAACTTTTCAATAATCGATTTATGAATCTTTTTGTGCCAAACTATATGCGGAAATCTTGCTCTAATTGTTCTTTGCATCGTTCTCCCATTATTGCTATATAACAAAAAAAGAAAAAAAGTCAAGCCTTACATTTCTTCATACCACTAATATTAACTTACAAATGTTGAAAAAGACGTGTGACAATTATTGATTGTTCAATCAAGCAATATTTTTTCTAATAAATATCAATTTCACGTAAGATCAAATTAATCAATAGAGAACGATATTTCCTCCGCTGTTCATAGTTATTCGAGCATTAATAATTTGAGAAAAAAAAAAAAAAAAACTAAATTAAATCTAACACACCTTCTTTACTCTACACTGTGTAACATAACCCGATAAAAAAACAATCCAACCGATAATATGTTCATTCAACTATATACGTTGATATTCATGGTGAATTAAATTGATTTTTTTCTTAGTTGTAGTTGCAACAAAAAGTAAATTTTATTTTCTTCTTAACAAAAAAAGAAAAAAAAAAAAAGATGTGGCTTCTTTATCAAACAAAAAGTTGACCACAGATTGATTGTTCCATACATAAATTAAATTCGAAAAATTTTTGTTTTAAAATTTACTTGCTAAATGTCTCTCTATACAGAGTGTATGAACATAATGATGTTTTATTTTAACCTTCGGCGTTTAATTACGATTTACTTCTTTTTTTTCTCTGATGAGAAGAGAGATGAGATGTGTGACTTTTCATCTACTGTATATTTGTGTCAGAATTATCAAGCATCGTATTTCTGACTCATTCAAGGAAACTGTCTCTCTCTCGCTCTCTTTTATACTTTGTGACCTTTATCATGTCGTTGTCAATTTATAACAAAGTGTTTCCAATGATGAGACAAGTGTGTATGTGTTTGTACAATCGAAAAATATAAGAGGTGATGACCGAAAAATGGTTAAGACTCGAAAGACAACGAGAAAAAAAGATGAAATAATAGAGGTGCTTCATTAATGAGTACTTCACACTTTCGAGTAAATGTATGTGTCGTCTAATCAAATTCAAATTTTTTTTCATATGATCTCTAACCGCTTCATTTTATCGATAAAAACAAAAAAACAGAAAAAATTCATCAACATGTGAAAAGAGAATGATCATATAGATTGTATGATCTGATAGAATCATGAGATGAGATATTTATTATCGAAGATCAAGAAAATTCCAAGTTTCATTCTAAACAATCGAGCAATAGATTTCTAAATTTAAATCAGACAATAAATATTTTAAACAATTTACCATTGATAAGTAACAGATTTTATCAATCTAGCTTTCTCTTAGACATATTTTCAACAAAAATCTTTTCATTGATTGCATTGCTGTCTTTATACTTCTTCTTTTTTTTTTTATTATCTACTACATTAATCTACACATTTGGAATTTAATACTCATAGACAACATATAATAAACGATATTGAATTGTTTTTACATTTTACAATTAACTTAATAAAGAAATATTGTCATCGTCTTTTATACCGTTTATCATAAAAAATAAGGACAGTTGTAGATATGTCTAATTTAATTTTCTAATGATCATTTACACATTGCCGTTCTTACTCCGCCTATTTCGTTGAAATTATATGAAGATAACGGATTTTTAATGAGATTTGTGTTTAATTAGAATATTAAACATATAAAATTAATCTTTTGTTTTTTATTTCTGTTAAATAAATAGAAATTAATATTGACATATCGACATTATCATCATATTTATTGTTTAATTCTACTAAACTCAGTCGACTTCAATAATCATAATCATAGTTAATAACATGTCCGTTCAAGTATCATACGAGTAATGAGTTGATTATAATTATGAGCACATTCTTAGTACTAGATCTTCAAGTAAATTTTAACTCTTATCAGAAAATAAGTGTTTAAGGAAGTGCAAACATATTCAGTGTATAGGGTAATACATAACTAATACAAAAAAATATTTTTTTATAGTCTATAAAAACGGTATAATCACAACTTACGAGATCTCGAATTAGATTACGAAACACAATGCTGAGCTATATAATCTAACGGATGTATGCCTGTTTTTCTTTTACTACTTAATATTTGATAAGCGTAGTAAAAGTTAAAGTATAGAACCACTAGTTTAAATAATAAAGAAAAAAAAAAAAAGAAGAAAAAAAAATCTCTTTTTTTTTTATTAGGTTCAATAATTTAATTTGCATATTTTTGAGCAATAAAGGAGAATGGATTACACAGAGACAAAAGAAAATTGAAAGTTTGAACATGCTTTGAACAAAGAATAATAAGTAACGCGTTATCTTATATTTAAAATCTATGGGGAGAAAAGGTATATACATATACATAGATATATTAGACTAACGTAAGAAAAAAGAGTTTCATTTCACTAGGTAAAAAAGGATGGAAGAAAATGAGACGATATAGTAAAAGTTTTTTATTCTATCCACATTAGCGATTCACTTGGGTCGGTTCTATTCAAGAAAATGCATAGCTTTCATTCAATAATGTTTTATTTTCGTAAAAATTCAAAAATAATTGGGCATAGCTGGCTAAGTGACTTTTTACAGAAAGATAAATACGTCGAATATATTTTCCAAATTTTTTATCAAAACTGTCTCATTTTTTTGTCAAAACTGTCTCATTTTTTTATCAAAACTGTCTCATTGACTCTCTAGAGTAGTTTTTTTACGAGCAAATGTGAATTTGTAATTATCTTACCGTACGACCATTTTTTTTATCAATCTTGAGTAAATGGCTACAAAAATGCGCGTAAAATCAGAAAACGTTCTCTAGCAAATGCTTGGAGATGTCAAAACCTTTTACTGAATCACTTCCTTCAACTCTAAATGAACAAGAATAATATGAAAATATTTGTTGCATATATATTTCCGGCAAAGTAGAAAAGATAACGTTGGTGGAGTATTTCACTATCTTTCCTATTTTATCTACTTCAAATATTACAGACTTCTTGCGGAAACTAACCTTAAGTAGAAGATCTTTTCGTTTTGAATTTTATATGTGTCACGCTTTTTGTCGTGTCTAAATTATAGAGGATAAAGAACGACATATTCCACACATGTGTTCAACAATAAAAGCCCTTTTTTCCATTTTCAAATAACAACTACACATTGCCTAATTGTTGTCCTTCATTCAAGTTCATCATCATTTCATCTATTTGTTTTCTTCTTCTCTAAGTATAAACATTCTTTTCTCATTTATTGAATATTCAAGTATAGAATATGAGATTTTAGAAATAAATACAAGATTTTTCCTTTTCTTTTTATCACTCGTGGCATTCACTCATAATTGTTGAATTATTGCTAAACTGAACATTGTTGTGTCATTAAAAGAAATCGCCATCCCTAAAGACATGTACTCTATTTCAATTCACAGAATATCTATTGAATATTCTGTTGTTGTTTTTTTTTTGTTCTTCTATTCAATGTGATGGTTTGTGATATAGACTATATAGAAAAGAAGAAATTGTTTCTTTATCTATTCACACTAATAACATATAGAAAGTTTGATAAAAAAAGAAGAAGAAAAATGATTATTTGTTTTTCAACACCAAACATCTTCTGACTCTTATTGCATGATTTTCGAGACAAGGAAGGCCCTAAAAAACAATCAAATGTGGTCACACTTAATCAAATATATATATATAACTGACGAACAATCTCTATCATCCAAATGAGCTTAGTGTAGTATCAATTGACACGTTTATAAAAGTCTTAATCTTATCTAATAACATAAGTCTCAATTATTGACAAAAATAAAACATAATAACTAAACAATATTAACGAAAGTTGAATAATACAACCGGTTTTAAATATAAAACATTTTAACGTTAAATGTATTAAATTAGTATAGAACAAAAAAAATTGTGTACAATATGAAGAGAAGATATCGATCAATCACCACGTCGAATACTTTCCAAGATGTATCTTGTTACCAATTATTGTTCGTTAATGATGGAAACGTGTACAATGATGTCGATGATGTAGTAGTTGTTTGTATTTTATAAGAGTTAAACGAATTATTATCCGAATAATAGTAGTCTTTCATTTCTCGAGATACGGGTGATAAATTAGTCAATTGTTGAGAATGAGAATAATCATTACGTTTTGTCGGTATTTATGAAGTGTTGTTGTTATTTGTTATTGGTATTATAAAATTGTATTATATCATTAAACATCAGGAAATAGGCTAAAATGAAGAAACGACAAATAACTAGAGACGTTGTGTCTTATCTTTTCATTTTTCTTTTCCATTTTGCCAAGAGTGACATTTTTTTTAATCGTTCAAAAACCACAATTTATTAGAAATTATCATAAACTTACTCATTTTTGCTAGATATTTGATTATTTGTAAAAGTTCTTGGTAGATGTTTGGAGTAAAAACTTTTATCTAACATTTGTGTCGAAAGAATCAGACGACTTTGTAATCTCTATTTTCATATCGCTGATCACCTTACTCATCCTTTTTAATAGTGTAGGACTATAAACCCATGAAATAATTTGAAGCGGCTAATGATCTTTAGAATGCGTTAAATACGAAAATATTTCATATTTGACACATTTAAACGGTTTATTACGTGTTAGAAAAGTGGATCAATCTGTTAAATATTTCATATTTAACGCATTCTAACGATCGTTAGCCGTTTCAAACTTTTTTAGGGAATGTTGATCGTAAGATGTTGTATAAATGAAGCCGACAATGAATGTTGCTGTTTATTTCGTAATTCCTGTTGTGAAAAAAACTGATTAACAATAGTTCAAATACAAAGCAGTAAAAATTGTCATCGATTTTTTCGGTACAGAGAGCAGATCGTTTCTAGTTGAAAAAGAGAACAAACCCGATTATTGTTGCTTGATGATTTAACATCGGCGACTTATTATTGTCAAATAGTTAAAAATAAAATATCATTAACAACTTTTTTCATAAACAGGAATATATGCTTACCTTTTCGTCTAACAATGTTTTTTGTATTTTGATGTCTAGTATCGATTTGTTTCGATGCAGATCGTTGTTCAGAACGAATGAGCCAATTTTTTGACAACACATTTTTTTCTACTTCTCCAGCTTCACAGTGTACAAAAACGACATACTTTTTATACAATATTCCAAAGTTTGATTTAGTTTGGAAGACACTGTACGAGATTTTTGTCTAAATACCAAATTGGTTTTCCATTTCTTCTCGTTCGGTTTTATCACTCACCGTAAATTGAATGAGACCTTTTCCAGCCGCTATGTCTAAACAAAACAAATACGTTCGATTTTCTTTTCTTTTCTTTATTAAGTACAGACTCCCCCACGTAAAGGAATTAAACCGCTATATTGATTTCTATAATATCCATTGTATAAAATCCCTAATGTAACAGCAAGTTCAGAGTCAATAAATTTTTTTGTAAATGGATTCAAAACTAGTCGAACTTGTAAATGTTGACTAATTGAACGATTGAGTTTAAGGACTTTTTCAGCATTTTCAAATATACTATGATCGCGATTAAACGCCATTATTATTCAAGAAGTTATCTACAAAACAGATACAAAGATGATTGGTATTACCAATCATATGTAATGTAGTACAAAAGATGGATGTTGTTGCAACTAATGAACTGTTGAAAGCGGATAGAAATTACCATAGTACATGTAAAAATAATACGAATCTCAAAATAATGCTGTTTCTTATATTAGTATGAAATTGAGCAAACAAAATCACTACGAAACAAAATATGGGTCATACGACAGTAGAATTTAACTTAGATGAATGTTTATTATCGGAAAATTCATGAAGCACAACAATATTACCCATCTGATGTATGAAGTCAAACTGAGATGTTCTTTTAACAATCCCAATCATTTTGGTAAGGATCGATCAATTGATAGATTTTTTACTTCACATTTTTCAAACTGAAAAGTAAAAATCATTATACCAAAACAGTACCGTCTTCTATTTTCCTGACTTGTAACATAACATCAAATAGTTTCTTTCCATAACCGCAATGTTGTTTCGATTCATGAGCGTAAAAAAACAATACGCAAAATGCTACTTCGAATGCTCAAAAATATGTTTTCGATGGGTCTTCACCGAGGGCTCGAACGCTCGGAAAATGACACTTCGAACCCTCGATATAAGCTTTCGAGGGGTATCGATTTGAGCCCTCGGATTTTAAATAGGTAGCGAGGCCTCGAGAAAAGCTTCGAGCCGTCGAATAGAGATGTTCGAGACTTTCAAGCCCTCATCGCACTCTAAGGGGAGCAAGAGTTTGGAAGTCCCGAACATCACACCTTCGAGCGATGAGGCCTCGGTAGTGCCGAACATCTGTTCAACAGCTCAAAAGTTTTCTCGAGGCCTTGCTACCTATCTGAAATTCGTGGGCTCGAAATCGATACCCCTCGAAAGCTTATATCGAGGGTCCGAAATGTCATTTTCTGAGGGTTCGAGAAATAGACCCTCGGCAAGGGCGTATTGTCGAGTACTCGCCGTATCCCTCGAACGACTTTTTTCATCTGCTTGGATAGTCTTTGTGTCTGAACATTATACAACATATATTGTAGTTACTCGATAAAATGACATTCCTCAATTCTGCGAACGTTTCAGGAAGCATCGCTCATCGCATCAATAATAAAAGACAGTTCTTCTGACTATCTAAAACCATTAATCAAAGTAGAGTGTTTTTTATTTGAAATCATAAAATCGATTAGTTACGTCATTTCAAATGTTTTGTTTGCTGTTAAGAATGCGATAATCTACGTTTAAGATTGTGACATCATAAGGTAATGCTACATTGATATGGAAAAAAAAATTCCATTTTTTATTGTTTTCAAGCAAACATAACTTGATATCCTTACTTGTCAACAGACCTTTAATCGTTATTAACCGCCACAAACCGTAGATAAGTCTGACAGGACAACACAGGTGGAATACACCATTTTTCAATATTTTACCTTACCCCATGGCAAAATGAGAAAATATTAAAGTGTAGGTAGCATATATCGTGTAGGTATGTTGTTTTTTTTCATTTTTCACTAGATTAACTTGATGAGTATCAAAAGCGTCATCTATCTGGGAACAAAAAATGAATCAACGTTTCTATAAACACTTCCATTTAAGTATTTTTAATAAAGCTTTTTAAAAGTAACAAAGACCAAAATCATATCAGCATCGAATATCTATTCCTAGAATTTATTCGTCATCACAAATACTGTTTTGTAATAAATACTGTATACACTATGTTTAGTTAATACCATAATCTCTTCTTTGTGTTCTACATCATGAAGAGAAAGAGAAAGAAAAGCAATAGTTTATTCCATAGTAAAACAGTAGATATGATAAAATTTGAAAAATTATTTCCTTGCACCTGATGTTGAAAGCAAATTTACATGTCTAATTTATTTATTTATAGCTCACAATAAGAATAAAAAACCAGAAGTACTTTTGTAAAAAAATAATAGTTCTCGAAAGAGAAGCAATGCAAACTTGTTCAAAATCACGTAGCAAAAGGTTGAATATAAAGGATATAAAAAAAGAGCCCAAAACACAAAAGAGTACAATATGAAGACTTTTATCTAACATGAGAAAAGTTATATCAGGAAATATCTGTTAATCAGCAGAAAGAAAAATAAAAGAAAACAACTAAATTGTTAAACATTGACCAAAGTAGAATTTTTTGACGTTGATACGGTAAAATGTGTTTCGTTATCGTTAGTATAAAACTCAGAGACTGATTGATCAAGTAAATCAGAAATAAAACTATCTGAAAAAAACTAAAAAAGAAATATTCTTACAAATATATATGGACAGAAGCAACTCTACGTTTTACCAACCGGACGACTTTTAATTTGAAATTGCTGTGCATCATTCAATGGTAAAATGCTCGAATCTTGATCAAAATATTCAGTTGTACCGTGTTGATGATCATTTGTCTAAATAAAAGAAAAAAAAAATAACAAAAAACTCATCTATAACTATGACTAAAATAATGAGTATAGAACAGCTACAGAAGTATAAAATAAAATTTTTGTATAATCAGTAGGTTTTCTGTTCATTATTCCTTACTGCTTGTCCATCATGTATTGATCTTTCTTGGATCAGTATTTTCAGTCAAATCTCAGAAAAAGCAAGTGAGGACAAAATAATCTAATTGTAACGTTGATAATAAAAAATGGATAGATAAAAAACATATTATACTTTTTCGTTGTACCGTCGTTGTTCACGTATAAAATCATTATCATCTGGAACATGTTTCAAAGAAACGAGACCAAGCTCAATTGCGTCTGACAATAAGTAACGAAAACCCGTTTGTTTATTTTTGATATAACCAGTTGAATCTAATTCACAATAAGGTTCAATACAAACAGTTTGACGAAATTTATCTAAACTATGCACAATTGAATTCAATGATTTGATTAATTCATCAAAAACAGTCATTTCATCAACACGAGACTTTGTTATTGATTGAATTGATGAAACATTTATGGGTGATGGAAATTTTGAATTACGTTGTTGAGAAAATGTATCCTAGAATGTAGCAACAGCAATTCTTTTACACACTATAATATACAACATGAAAGAAAGCAAAATATTATTACTTTTTTTTGTAAACTCTTCAAACAACTGCCTTGGTCAATACTCATAGTAACGGTTGGATTATTTGTCTCTAAAATAAGTAGAAAACAAAGAGTTTATCGACCACGATAGAATCGAAAGGAAAAAAATAAGTTAATAGCTAAATACTTACGCATTGTTGTTCGTAATTCTCCTAAAATATATCCTTGATAGAGTGCTGTATGTAATGGTAGTGAAATTGTGTCTGTCAAACGATATGAAAATGTATCAGTATCAATTAACGCTTGAGCTAGAGCTTGCTTAATGGAAATCATTCTTTTATTCTCTCGATTATCATAGACAGAACGGATAATAAGTATTGCCATTAGTGGTTGAGAATGATCTTCTTTCTCGATGGGATAATATTCAATTTCCATTTCTTCTCGTTCGGTTTCATCACTCACCGTAAATTGAATGAGACCTTTTCCAGCCGCTATGTCTAAACAAAACAAATACGTTCGATTTTCTTTTCTTTTCTTTATTAAGTACAGACTCCCCCACGTAAAGGAATTAAACCGCCATATTGATTTCTATAATATCCATTGTATAAAATCCCTAATGTAACAGCAAGTTCAGAGTCAATAAATTTTTTTGTAAATGGATTCAAAACTAGTCGAACTTGTAAATGTTGACTAATTGAACGATTGAGTTTAAGGACTTTTTCAGCATTTTCAAATATACTATTATCGCGATTAAACGCCATTATTATTCAAGAAGTTATCTACAAAACAAAGATACAAATTGGGTTTTATTGATTTCGTACGATAACAGGACTAGACTATATTCAAATGCACGTACCATTTCACCTCAATTTCATTGCTACCAGGGAGGGTCCTATTCCGATTTGCTGTCAGGACCTTTTAAAAACGTTATAAAAAGCATAGCGATTATCCAGCAAATAAAGAGATTTCTTATCAATATATGTTGTGTGGACATATTTCACATATGTCTTTCTGCTCACATATCTTCTTTTTGTTGTGTCAAAGGCATAGCAGGGAAAAGAACAGAACAGACATATTAATATATGATGTACTGATAAAATACACGTGCAGAAAGAGATATTCTCTTATTTGTCAGATACTTACCCACGCAGACGCTCGACTAGTAAAAAGAACTAGTCGATTTTGACTTTTGGTCGCTAGTCGGAAGTCCAAAACGACTCATCGGAGTGCCATTTCCGGACTAATCGTCGACTAGTCGGTAACTAGTCAGAATAATCTAATAAGAGCAGACTGGCCGCAATGACATGTTTCGACTGTATACTAGTCGCAAAATGGCACTTCGACAAGCCGATTTTACGTTTCGCCGAGCGACAGAAAGCCAAAAAGGACTAGTCACTAGTCGAATTTGGTGTAGTCAAACTGGGAATTCGAGACACTTACTGAAGTATCTATCTCAGGATCGGTGTCCCATTCAAGGATCAGTCCGAACATCAACTCTCACTCAGAACAAGTTTCGATGACCTATTCAATCGAGTAAGAAGAAGAAAATTTCGCTGTCTTTTAATAATCAGTAGTTTATGTAAAGTAGTACAAACAGGAAAAGAAAAAGGTGGCTGAGCGATTTTATGATTTCGACTAGTCGGGAACTAATCGACTAGGTAACGGCTAGTCGAAAAAACGGCAACCAGTCGATGTTGATCCGTTCGACTAGTTAAGAATTCTCACTAGTCGATAATCCAACTACATACCGACTGGTCGGCCAAAATTTCGACATTTCCGACTTGTCGGTATACTAGTCGATTCTGATTTTACGTCCATTTGGGTAGCTAGTCGACTTTTTACTCAAATCTGAAAAAAGACTTAACTAGGAAAAATACGAAATAGCAATAGCATTTCACTTTCTTGAATTTGTCATCAAATTTCATTGTCTTAAACATCGTATATCTACACTCAAGCTTACAAGAATGCGAGCAAATGTAGATTCGACGCAGAACTAAAATAGTTTGATAAAAAATATTGAAACAAAATTGAGATGACATGAGATAATATGTGTATCTGAATATAAATGTAGCTTAATTGACAAATGAGAAAGAATGTGAGAAAAACATGGCAGTTTCCAACACGACTGACCGTTAAATTCGTCAATCATGAATACAATCGCGAATTCGTCAATCATCAATTATCTGCTGTGTTCATCTCTCACCAGGCTTAGTTTCATCGCAGCTTACAATCTGGAAAAGAGAAACTAAGCATCCCATGATGCAATTACATCACTCCAAATGAACGGCGCCACTTACCGTTCCCCTTTTTCTAAACTAGGTTTCTATCTCTCACAGGGCGTTTACCTTAGTAATTAGATACAACTTTTAAGTTCTTGAACTGATTTATTAAAATATTGGATGAGTATATGGTTAATAGGCTGGTGTGAATAGTATTCACTATTTCCAAAATCATCAAACTGAAACCATATCGAATGAATCTAGGATAATAGCGGAGGCACAATACTCGACAGGCTTGGGTCTCAATTTCAGCCCTACTTCAGTCTCACTAGGTTTCGAGAAAGAAATATATTTTGTCTGCTGAAGGGTTGAGAGTTAGATATCCAAAAAAGAATGAATGAAGAACATCTCGATTAACACCGTAACTCTAGAGCTTTTTTACCCTTTTAATTTGAGATAGCCTGGAAAAAGTCGTTCCATACTACTACGATAAGAATTTTTCTTAAATTCATACTAGCTTCAAGGGAAAAAAATGTTGAGCCACACAAGTTTTCACGAGATTCCACCGCCTATGACTGAATTAATAATACGCACGTTCGCTACGTAAAGAATGTTTTCATAGTTTAGTTATTTAATGTTGGCTTCTTCTAGAATAATGACGTTCATCTAATAGGTAATAAACCAGAGTAAATTCAGACGAAACTCAAGAAAATTGAGAAAATCAGCAACGATCAGTATAATCGCTGATCTGAAATAAACATTTTTTTTGAAAAGAAATTGCTTAGTGTTAATGATAACTTCTAGCTCAGGCAGAAATCCTACGATTTATGCAAGAAAATGAGGTGATGGTTGATGTTGATTCTCAGCGATCAATATTTACATTCGCGGTATATAAGTAACCCTCAGAACACAAGACAATTTTTTACGTTTTCTGATTATTAGTTTTCTTCTAGACTTTGTTCGTACTTGCTCCGGACGGTCTTCAACAACTTTTTCGGACAGTGGACGATGCAAGCCAAAGTCCAGGACCAGACACCCGTAAATATGAAATCTCTCTTCATTCTTTAAACCTGTTTAACTGTTATTTTTAACAATGTATGAGATGCTCAAAAACTCTATGAATTTTGAATGATATTATTAAATACTACCACTGAATACTATTAAAATTCTAGATTCTCATCCAGTCTTGAAAAAATCTTTGACAAAGTAACCTGTATATTAGTAAGATCATAACAAGATTGCAGTGAGTTTCTCGCTAAGATATGCTCATTATATAGTGCACCAACATCACCATTGAACTAGACGTTCGTCGTTATATTTCATATATGCTGTATATGACTCACGTCAGTTGGACAGACGCTAACGGTAGTTGACAAGATTTATTGACGATCATAAAGTCTTTTCAACTTTATAAAATGTTACGAATATTATTCTATGCGGTGGACGTACGTAAACAAATTTCAATTAGAATTCTCAGCCACTCAGATTGTATCACAACGAAAGTCAAGTGCAATGAATCCGACAAGCAAACGTTTCTTGAGTACATTTAACAGTTCATTATCAATCACTTTACAATATTCAGTCAGTAAGGAATTTAAGAATTTCATGCATTCTAAAGAAAAAATTCGTCTGAAAATAAAACGGTATAAGTCGGTTGCAAAGTGGTCGTACTTTGACCATTACTTCGATTAGCATTTTATTATCTTAATGGCAGTCCAGTTTAAGGGTATAAGAGAACTGTGGGTACGGACGATGTCTGTTAGAAACCAAGTAAACTGGCAAGTTCTTTTTTAAGGAATCACTGTTCTTTATATACAAGTGATGAATGCAAATAAAGGATTGAAGGGCGTAAGGCTTATAAATCTTTCGATTTATCAATATTTTATAAGTAGGAGCGTTTCAATTCTTCAGTACCGGAAGCCGTTAAACTTGTATAAATTGATTAAGTGACGAACAATATGCTGATCATTTGTTGTTTTGAATATCTTTGGAGGAGGAGGAGGAAATGATGGAATGCATGGCTGTGTTGCATATATAGGATTGTCGACATCATCGTTGGAATAGTAGGTTGTTCGGGATTTCTGAAATATAAGAAATTCAAGTCTTGTGCTTTGAAATCGAAAGATTGCCCACAATGTAGATATTGATGAACTATTAGGTTGCCTAGGACTGATGCCGTCATATAATGTGCCATTAAAAACGGTTGAACTAAATGTTTGTCATCAGTCGATATTTCAAAGAGAACTTCTCTTCAAACCATTTGGACTCTTGACGTTAGGATCTGTGCATGTTTGCATGTTTTAATTTCGATAAATCAATACGAGGGCTGACATAGAATTAAGAAAGTATCGCAGTAAGTTCGAAACTCAATTAACATTGAGAACTTTATCAATAATTTAAAAGTCGTTCAATTTTTCTCTTAAACTCTAATTCGAAAATGTTCCGTATATGTCAATAAAAATATACGATCGATGTATTTTTCACTACATTAACCACCTCCAAAACAGAACGATGGTCGACTATCTGTTACTTCCAGGGATGTAAGAATTCACGATTGATATAACTTTTTTTCTCAAGTCGTTCATATCAAATATAGTTCAACTTTATATTGTAAGGTGATTGAAAGAAATGAAAATGTGTTTCACACTGTATATAGTAACCTACATTTTTCTCTTTCTACCAAATAAGTAAATAAAAAGAAAAGAGAATGATATTCATTTATATGTATACAAGCGCACTAGTCTACGTCACCGTCGTATGGGTTTTAGTATTTTTAATGGTTTCCTAAATATATTGTAAATACAGTCTCTACTTTTCTTACAAATTGTTTACTGCAACTACGTCGTTTTATGGAATAGCTTCTCTTTTTTGTATCATATATTTCGATAGAAAAAGAATGACTGTTCATTTCTGATGTACAGAGAAGATTTGTAAATGCTCTCGTTTCATATAATTAATATAATCGATTTCGATGTCGTACGAAAATATTTTGCAACTAACTGTCGTCATTCAGTTCTTGAGAAGTATATCATAAAAAAGATTCAATATCTTAAAAAGTATACAGTATTGAAGTCAACACCCAATATGAACATGGGAAATTTATCGAATTATACAGGGTCGGTTATAAAAACCTTTTTATTACTCTTGATATTTATAACATTAGTCATCCATCTCTGCTCGAGATGTTCAGTTCTCGGAACCGGAACTTCGGTTCTCTTACTTCCGGTTCTTTATCGGGAATCGGAACCGCTGTTTCTTAGACGATTCCTTTTTTTCGGAACCGAGAATATTGATCTAACGGCCAAAGGATGCCGTTGCTACGGCCTTAGACGTTTTTTTTCGGCAGTTTTTCTTTGCCTTACATACATTGCAAAAGACTTGTAATCAATAATTATCCATTCAAAATAAAATTTGAGCTTGGTTTCGTCTAAATGCACTTAGACTGTATTAGTGATTTGAATAAGTGCACACATACTGCATTCATTCAAGTCCCTAATACAGTCTAAGTGCATTTAGACGAAACCAAGCTCAAATTTTATTTTGAATGGATAATTATTGATTACAAGTCTTTTGCAATGTATGTAAGGCAAAGAAAAACTGCCGAAAAAAAACGTCTTAGAATCACGAAAGGAAGCACTTTTTTTTCCTTGGCCGGTAGATCATATTTAATTTGCCTTTTTTTTAACAAGATGAAAACCCACTATTGACAAGGCCACAAAAAGATATATTTGCCTATCGTCATTTGAAAGAATCCTTTCGTTTACTATAAATGAATTCTGTTTCATTGAATTGCTACTGCTTGAAAAATTATTTTCCGGTTCTGAACCGAGAACCGTAGTTCTGTTCTAAGTTCGGAATCGAAACCGCGGTTCTTTTCGTTTTGGTTCTAACTCGAGAATCGAACATCCCTAATTTCTGTTTAGTTAAACGTCCAACGTTGCTTTTGATAATATTTTTAATGTTCCCATGTCAAGTAAAATATTTAGTTAAAATTTCATCCAGTTTTTACCTTTGGCAGCTCTTATAACGCGTCAAATATTTAAACTAAGACTTTGTTTACATTAGATACAAATGATCTATAAACATTAAAAAACACTTATGGTGCTTTTTAGATCAATACTACAGTTTTTTTCCTTTTGTCAAAACATTATTGTTACAGACACGCACTGTTGCTCTTTCTATTCTAATTTCAAAAGAAAATGGAGCTTAATCACCTGTCATCCATACACATGTCAACGCTTAAATTGTTCAAAATTGAAAAATAGTATATTGATACTGTATACAGAAAACACTCTGTATTGTACAAATAAAAACAAAATTTTTTCAGTTTTCAGCGAAAAATCATGTTATAAGAGTCGAATGAATAGACAGTTGTACAATATAAAGAAATTAATTTTCTAATAAATCTACGTAAAAAATATTTTATCTGATATCTGCCGGGTTACTCATAGTGTATTGTGTAAAATATTGTGTTGTGTTAGTAAGTTGAAAAACTATGTGCCTAAGTTAAATATGATATTAATCATTTCGATAAAAACTCAAGAATTTCTGACATATCATATCGAACGATCTTAAGTTTATGATGTGGTAAGACACTCATGAAATCTATAGAAGAAAGACGTTTACATTAGTTGAATTTCTTCGTATAAAAATTCCAATGCAATTCATTTGCTCAGACAGTCGTATGCTTTTTCCTAGAAAGATGTGTATCCGGTTAAAAAAACAAACTTTTTTTTAGAAAAGAAAAACAAGAAGAAAGAGCAGTAGAGAATATTAAAGAGAATAATGAGTATAAAACTTCAACAACATACATGATCAGATTTTTACTAAATCTAACATTTTATTTTATTTTCAAGTTTTCGATGTATATATTCATTTTCCTGCTGATGATGTGTGAAATACATTGAAAATTTGAAAATAAAATAAAATATTAGATTTAGTAAAAATCTGATGATATATCTATTGACTTAATTGTTAATGGCAGAACTTTTACAATAAAAATTTGTTTTATCATAAATTGCAGCTAGTATAAAATAAAGTAAAATAAGAAATATTTATGATAAAACAGAAATTAATTATGTATTTTGTAGCAGTTTTATACTCATTATTCTCTTCAAAAAATTTTCTTACAGTCTTGGTTGAACGTCTGAATTTTGATGAATACACTATTGTTATTAAATCTCAAGAGTCCGAATTATTCTAAACAATGGCAGACGAGAGATTAATTATGAAGAATGGAACAATCATACACTTTTCTATCAACTTTATATACTAAATGAAATGTTTTATCACTATAAATTGTTGTTATTATGATTGTATGTAAACCAGTGTGAGTTTATCATCAAGAAGAAAATATATGTTATTATTGTTTAAAAAACGTTTTCGTTCATTATTAATCTCGATATTGATTATTGTTCTAATTTTTTTACTATCAATTATTTCCTCAAAATATCCTATAACAAAATTTATTCTTTATCGTAATTTAACTTGTTCAATATCAGCTGTAAATGTGTCGTCAATATTGAAAAAAAAAGAAAAGTTATTTGAAATTCCGAATAATTCCGATTATCTTGTTGTATCCTATAGATCATTTATATTAAGAACAAGTATTGGCTGTATAGGAAGTAAAAATGTATTTAAAATACCAAAAGAAGATTATTCGAAGTTTCATCCGTCCTATTCGAAGTACTTAAACGGTACATTTTCATATTTATTACCAAATGAGAATATTACCTACAATGATATTGACAATTTTTATTTTAATTTAACGAACGATAAAAGGGTAAAGATGAACTTCTCAAACTCGAGGACTAAGTTTGAGAATATTCTACGTCGACATGATCCATTTTGAAAATGTAAACTAAAACTACTATGTATTACAAATTAAGATGTAGCTCACTATTTTTTATATAACTCAAAAAACGAAAAGAAATTGAGAATTGCGGTTTTGGTCAAAACGACTTTGAAGCACTATTTCATAATGAAAAGAAATTTACTAGATTTTCTAGAGGATCGTTTGAAAACTTACATATAGAAGTAAAATAAATATATTGACTTATTAAATATGTAGATAGCCTAAAGTGTCTTCTTTAAAATGAGAGTCATGCTAGGCCTTACTATTGCATCCTTTAGACGAAGTAAAGGGTTTCTTGGAAGGATTGCGACAACTTTGCCATCTTGTAGGGTAACATCAAAAACCTGTCAAAATATAGATTGCTAATCATAATGAATCTCTTAGGAATGTTTGTTTTCTAAAGGAAATTCGAAAACCTGGTAATAATCAACATTAGATAGAATTACTAAATGTCAAATTTATTCTCGAGTTTGGATGTAGTTTTTTTATGCAAGCACAATTTAATTATTCTAAAAAGTTTTTCTTCATAGTTTAGTTGAAAGTACCATTAAATATGTCGTTTGTGCCCAATTCAACATTTACAAATATTCCCTATCTCTATCGAAATGGTATGTGGGAACCAGCTGAAGTGATATCATCTCAACGAACAGCAATACTTGTACCACTACAAGGACGTGATTATAACGCAAAAACGTTTCTATTTAACATGCATGCATTTCTTCGTCGTCAACTATTGACTTATGCTATTTATTTTGTTAATCAAATTTATCCGTTAGATCGATTTAATAAAGGACGTTTATATAATTTGGCTATTAAATATATTCGAAGGCATTCTCCTGAAAAAAATATAACTTGTTTTATTTTACATGATGTTGATTTATTGCCTGAGCATGATCAAAATTTTTATATATGCGAGACAAATCCGAAACATACAACATCTCGTATTAGAAAAGCAAAGGGAACAAAATATGCAATAAACTATGAATTTCTTATTGGTGGTGTACTAATGTTAACATTTGAACAATATATGTTAATAAACGGATTTTCAAATCAATATTGGAATTGGGGAGGTGAAGATGACGATGTTTCTTTAAGAATTATTCACAAAGAGATGTGTGTGGTGAGACCGCCGTTAGAACATGCAAAATATATATCGTTACCACATCTTGGACAAAAACCAAATTTAAAACGATTTGAATTATTAAGATGGACTACTCTAAGAATGTCAATCGATGGATATTCAAATATTGATAAATATGCACAAATAGTTAAAGCTAAACAGGATTTTGCCGCTGTATTTCTCGATGCTGCATTGATGCAAATCTCCGTCGATTGAAAGAGATTTAGAACAAATATCATAGAAGGAACACAAACTTGTATCAAAGTTAACGGTTTAACGAGTGTAAGATCGATCGAACTGTGATCCAGTAGATATCTAAAAGGAATATGACAAAAACAGAAATTTTGAAATTTATCGGACAAAATATTTAAATCTTTTTTTCAAAGAACAACTATTGTGTGTGTTTGTTTTTAAACCGCTTCCGACAACGATAAAATACTACGTTATATTTTCGTATTTACACACTTCGATAATCAAAAATATTAATATATAATTCAAAAATATATAATTAAAAACAAACAAACTTACAATCAATTGAATGTAATATTTATATCGAAAACTAGAAAGGTTTTAAAAGATGCCTCTCAAACTAAAAATTTCAACTAATTTTGAACTTAGTTAAGTAATAACTCTGTCAATACTTGACCAACGAGTTTTTTATTGCATAGGGATACCATTGAAGGTGTTCTCTACAAACATGTCTGGGGAATCATAACACTATTATAAAAATAATTCTTTTTCTGGCGGTATATTCAAATCTTTCAAGTTAATCTGATTTTTGTTACACTCTGAAAATCTGTAGAAAAATGAACAAGCTTTTTTTTGTGGTTTCTCTCTTAAAACATGCGTTTAGTTTCTTAAACGGATTCACAAAGATTTTGTTAGTCAATTTTATGACAACTACTATCCATTTTAAAATATAAGATCATGTTTTTTGAATAACTTTTGATAGGAATGAGACAGTGACTCGCGGCTTTCATCATTCAACAGAAGAAGCTTGAGGGCATGTTTCCATAAGCAAAAATCTTTCCAGAACAGTTTTTTAAAATAGGTTTTCTAGTTCTTTAGAAAATCTGGTTGTGACTTCTAATAGGAAAATAACTGAGTGTTTATTTTCACGGGAAATAATTCACTCAAAATCGATCCAAACTGCCTCATGATATCAAGATAAATTCTATTTCATCTGCGTAATCAAATTCTATACTTGAAACTAGTAAAAATTATTCTTTCACTAAGAAAGACTTCTATGTGTCCATTGGTTATGTATAGCATCATATATTAGTATGTTATAATATCGAATTTCCTTGGAGTTCCAGGACTGGCAGTCCGCGAGTATTGGTAACCTCGAAAGAGGATGAATTATATGTAATCAATCATGTTGAGTCTTGTGACAATATTTATTTTTAGAAAAAGACTTTTTATGCGGATAGTAATGATATTCAATGCAATTGGTGAATGTTTCTGATATTGAAAATAATCCTGACAACGCTTCACTTCACGTCATAAACAAACCTTTTCTGCTGAGTGGAAGAGGTATACAAAGGACATGAAAACTATCTGATCATTCTATATTCTGGACTTATTTATTATTTCATTGGAGGAAGAGTCAAGATAATTGCTTTTTTTACTGTTGAATACAGTCATTTCTAAGCATCCTTCATAGTTCGTAGTTATTAACATAATGCGGAGTTAATATTTTATCTGACAAGAAAGAATTATCATCGTATTATAACAGCGCTAACAAAACAAATTTTCTTAAAACTATTTTTTTTTTGTCGTAGGCGTCAATTTTGCAGTTGTTGTAGTCACTTTTGAAGTTGATAACGACGTATCTTTACTATTTGTGATATCAACATTGACTTTTAGATGCGTGAATGTAGTCCATCTCTTTACTTCAACAATTCTGGTTAAAGTTTCAATATTATGTAAACCATCAGTTTTCAAACGAATTGTTGACCATAATAATAAGCCAAAACGTTGATTATTTCTTTGACCTTTTGGATGGGGTAAGGCTAAAACAAGAAAAAAAGAAATTGTTAAAGATAGACTTATTGATTATGGATATTTTCATCAACTTTTTTCAGATTCAAACGTACCCGTGTAAATAGCTACTGCAAAAGGTGGTCGTATAACGCACATTTTTTGCTGAACGAATCGTAATGCCAGATCGTCATCTTCACCACCCCAACCCCAATATAAATTTGAAAAACCATTTAACTCTTCATAATGATTGTACGTTAGAATTAGAACGCCACCAATTAAAAATTCATAATATTTGACGTAGTTTCCTCTTATTAATTGCCTAACACGGGATGTTGTATGTTTTGGATTCATTGTTTCACACGAATAATAATTAGAGTCATGTTCAGGTATTAAATCAACATCGTGTAGAATATAACAGGTTATGTTGAGTGATTTATTTTGACGAATGTAATTGAAGGCAGTATTGTACAAACGACCTTTATTAAATTTGTTCATTGGATACGTTTGTTCAATAATAAATATTGCGTATGTTAATAACTGTCGACGAAAATATGCGTGTAAATTTAAAAGAAATGCTTTAGCGTTATAATGTCGACCTTGTAATGGTACCAAAATGGCTGATCGTTGATACGACTGAACCTCAATAGGCTCCCACATACCATTCTTATAGATGTATGGTACATTAGCGAAAGTTAAATTGGTTGCAAACGATGTATGCCTAGGAACGAATGCTTCTTTACTATAATTCAATGACGACAAATCAGTATAAAACTTTTCAATATCGTCGAATGTTATATTCTGTGAGGGTATCACATAGGGGAATATACCATTTAAATATTTCGAATATTTCGGATGTAACGACGATAGATTTTTAGTAGGATTATCAAATTTAAACACTCGACAAGCAATTGACGTTCTTAGAGCAAATTCTCTATAAGGTATCAACAAATAACTTTCAGGTATCGAAAATGGAAGAGATTTTGACTCATTTTTACAAAATGATAAACTATAGATTAGTGGAACTTGGCGAGAGTTAAACGATGAAGATATTAAAGTCGTAATGATGATGAATAGTATAGTAGAAAACAAAATAAAGCGAAATAGACTTTTCTTTAACAATGGAAATTTTCGTGGAGTCATCTAAAACAAATAATATTCAAATTGTATACAGTATTGCCATACACAAATTTTCTTACCCAGATTTCCAAGACATAAAATACTGTTTGCTATTTTCAGAGTTTGTCAGCGTATATACGAAAAAGATTTTAGCCAGATACTTACTCTTATGATTAAGTACTAATTTCTTTTATCGTATTCTTCTATTATACTATTCTTCCTGTCAACAGATGTGTTATGTTCGATAAGCACCGGTGCTTTCTTCATGCTATTCTATTTTTAGCTTATGCATTATAGTACTATATTAAATTATCATCTATCTGCAGAGTAATAAAACGATCCAAGGTATGTTATTATACCGGTCAGTTTAGCAAATTTTAATATATCAATGGGTTACAAATCCAAAATTCTGTAAAATTTTGTATATTCTTCTAGAACAAAAACATTTACAAAATTTTGTATTAGTTCAACTAATATAGAATTTTGTAATAAAATATTTACAAAATATGTAACAAAATATGTAGCAAAATATTTACAAAATTTATATTAGTTCGGCTAATAGAGAATTTTATAAATATTTCGTTCTAGAAGAATATACAAAATTTTGCAGAATTTCGGATTTGTAACCAATTTTTACTCGTCCAAATTTCGGATTTGTAACTATTCGCTTTGCGTCACTTATGTTTTTGCATTTTTTTTGCATGCAAAAAGACTTTTGAAATTTCTACATGGACTTCGACATATTTTTCAATTTCTCTTACAAAAGTCTGCGAACATCATATAGACGGATTGCCCATAGGTACTGTGCGTTCTTTCAAGATTTACAAAATTCTTTAAATCAGGTTTCTAAAAGCTCTCAATCTTCTGACCCATCAATCTCAAATAATCGATTTTTAAATAATTACAGTAGGTTCTTCTCATTAAAATAAAATGTGGAGCGACTCTGTATAACTTCACATTGGAAATTTTATCAACATTTTCTTGCAAGTCCGAAAATGCACCGCACCGTTAGCAGATTTCATTTATTTATTTCTTGGAGCTCTTAACTGCAAATGTTCGCCAAAAAGTAGCCAAGAGAAGAATTAAAAAACGCATCAACCAAATTTTAGATTAACATGGCTAGATTAGTTTAAAACAAATTTGATCTTCGCCTCCGTCAAAAAAGTTCTAGTTGGACAGAAAGTTAGACAACTAGATGCTAACTGTGCTCTCCAAAGATTGGAAGCAGACTGAGTGAAACGCGAATGGGATCAGCTAGCTTCTAGCTATAGCAGTACAGTGGATGTAACGCTTAGTAAACTGCTATATATATTTTCTCCTTTAGCAACAAAATATGTTTCGAATTTTATCTTCTACAGCATATTATTCACATTATCGTATCAGCTGATTCATTATCACATCATACATTCTGCTATAGCTCTCATTATATCAAGCACTATAGTCTATATTTACCACGAAGGATATCACGTAACGATTAATTATCTGATAGGAGAAACGATAAATTTTCTGAAAAATATACTCACTTTGTGGCACTAATTGTACGATAACTCAAGCAAATATCCGAAAACTAACTCCAGTTGTGTCATGTACGACTCTTCTATTTTCGAATCATCTTTTTCCCGAATCTGTACGATCAGAGTAGAGACGTGCAACCCGACCTGACCCTAGGGTCGGATTCGGTTCAGATTAAGCTGCTATCGGGTTGGAACCGGTTCGGATTAAGATGTTGTCGGGTCGGGTCGAGGTCGGGTTGAACATTGTGTGGTGCAATTTAAAATATAGATAATAATTCTAATTTTGTATTACTCGTTTAAAAGTTATCTCTACTGGAATGTTTAGTTGAAATACTTATTTCAGAACAACTGCATTCACTAACGAGGCACGGAAGGTCTTCAGATGCCCAACTCGGTTTTTAGTGATATTATGTCAGTTAATAGAGGAAAGTGAGCTGATAAAAACCCTTAAAGGAGGACCCATACCAGTTCTTTCAAAAGTTATGAATTTTTTTGTTCTAAAGGAACACTGTGTGTAGTAACAGCAATAATTCTGTAACCCAGTCAAAACAAAGAATTTAGAGGTGAAATTTTCTTTTGTACTTTTGCTAATAGTCTGCTAGTACTACAGAAAATTTTAGTATTATATCTTTCTAAGTTCGCTTGTTATTGAACTTTTCTTCTTGAAGGAAAACAATGTTTTTCCAAACCGCACAATTTTCAATGATAACATTTCTTTTTTATTAGAGGTGATATTGCGTGCATTTTTTCCTGCTGAAAACATTCTGGTACGGGAATAAAACAAAGAAGATAATTAGCTTTGTCACGTACGTGCTTTCTCGTTTGTGAGACAAAGGGAAACTAGAGAGCCAACTAGAGAACCCTTGAGGAAAGATTGGAAAGTCGACTTTTTTTCAGAAAGATAATGTGCTTCTACGGGATATCATTCATATTATCATATCAGCCGGTTCATTCGCCTATAAAACCTTCTGCTTTAGTTTTCAGCACATCAAGCACTACAGTATATCTTCACTATGCAGGATATCATGTGATGATTAATCATCTAAAAGGAAAAACAAGAGAGTTGTCCTGGCCTTTTTAAGGATCTTAAGGATGTTCTCTTGTTTTAGGAAAACACTATTCTCATTCAAGAAGCAAAGTTCAATAACAAGCGAATTTAGAAAGATACAACGCTCAAATTTTCTGTAATATTAGCAGACTATTAGCAAAATATCACTCGCCTGTAATGCGATGCCCTTCGCTAAACAAATAGGTAAATAAAAAGACATAAATTTAAGAAAAAAACAAAAGAGTAAATGTTTATTAGTTCGGGTCGGGTCGGGTTCAGGTTAAGATGGTGTCGAGTCGGCATTTTGACAGTTGGATCGGGTTCAGGTTACGTTTTCTTAACCCGTGCAGGTCTCTAGATCAGAGATATATAATAAGAAAACTTGCAGAGTCGAAGACAGAAAGAATGAGTCTAAGAACGTGAATCCGTTTTGCTGCAGAATGTCTTCTGCCTATACTCTAACGTAAATTTCAGTATTTTTCTGTTTTTTAATCGATTAGCTTCCTTATAAGATTTGAAACAAACTTATTTGATGTAGGAAACCAAATATTATTTGCGATTGTCATCTATTTTATGATATTTATTGGTGTCATTCATATGAAATTGACATTTAACATTGAAAACCGAAATCAGCGTTTTTTTCTTTACTAACAATAAATCAATACAACAGAAGTTTAGCATATGTTAACGGCCGATAGGTTAACAAACGCCGATTTCTCAATTGTATGTAAAACACCTCTTTTAAACTTTGAAGACAATAGTTTATGGAAGTGTTTTCATTTGTTTTTCGTACTTTTCACACTGCCACACTAGTCATGAGACTTTTATGTCTGTTGTCTGCATTTATTTTGTAGTTTTGTTACGAACTTAAGTTAATATAAATCAGATATTAAAGATGACAAGACAAGCAAGGTTAATACACACAAAAGAGGAAGAGTGGAAATTTGTTGGCGACTTACGGAATTACGAACAGATATTTAAGGTTTACGATATTCTGAAGCATGAAATGAATGTTTTAATAGAAAATCGAAATGATTTACTATTAAAATTAATATTAACTATATAGAAAATGCAGAATTCGAGAAATTCAGATTTGTCTAGAAATTAGATTAGAAAATTGTGAACTATGGCATAAGGAGGTATTCTTAAAAAAGAGTAGATTATTATGTAGAAAATATTTTCTACTTGACAATGTGGATGACATGCTGAGATACGAATGAGTTTTAGGTTATTATATGAAGCTTTTTCTTTTATATTCATTCATACGTATTGATTCTTCTCGTCCTGCTTTATAATCATAATACTCCTTACTACACACAACTCTTACATGTTATTCTAAAAAACTAATTTCCTCAATTGTTTACTTTCAACGTGACCTTTCTATGATGGGTAAAAATGTACTATTTTAAGGTTCTGCTTTAAGGTGTTTATGAGATATGACATTGATTTGTGTATTTCGTGATAATTTCTTATATTTTTTCTTTGTACGTTGAGATAATATTATGTTCATAGCAATGACATCTAATGAAGTTTTTTGATACCAAATATTGCCTTTGAACTTGGAAAAAGTCTACATTTTGTACCTTTGCAATACGTTTGAACGCATTAAATCGATAAAGAACTCTTTAATACATTCCCTAGTGAACTTCTTGTACCCGAGACCTTGGGTTAAAGAAATGTCACAAGATCTTGCAAAAAAAATCAAGAAGTCAAGATCTTGGATTCTTGAATCTTTCACTCACGACCTTGAAACATCTTAGCTTACTCCACTCAAGATCTTGGGAACAGAAATTTCAAGATCTTGAGTGGAATAAGCTAAGATGTTTCAAGATCTTGAATCAAGGTCTTACTGGAAAAATTCAAGAAGTCAAGATATTGGTTACAAGGAGTTTCACTAGGGATTCACATACCTTAAAATTCAATGTATTCCCTAGTTAACTTTTTTTAAAAACTCCTCGAGGAGTCCCTAGGGAGTCACCATCAGACTCCCCAAAAATGTATATTTCCCGGGGAGTCCCTGATAACTGCCCATCCAGCTTTTTGTTTTGCGAACAGTCATACATAAATATATCACTGTTCTGTGCAAAAATTCGTCGAATTTTCTGTATTAGTTAATACAGAATTTCGCATCTGTAATCATTTTTTGCGTTACGCCACTTATGTTTTTGCATTATTTTTTGCGTTATTCACTCAATTAAAGCAAGTTGTTGGCAACATTCGGTACTCTCCTTTACTATCTCGGCTACAGCCGTCATATTACTGAAAACTAAACTTAAAACATCAGCAATGTTGATTAACTTTGTTCACGACAGTCAAAAATACCCAGACTATGATATAAGCTCAGACGAATCAGATTCACGCTATGCTTTGCGCAGTGAGAGTGAAAGTGACCATTCAGACATGTAGTGTCCTGAGTATGCTTTTTTATACGCCAACGTACGAGAAGAAATAAATAACTCCACGTGATTCTGATGTAAAATCAGCTGCTGAAAGGTCAAAGAAGAACAAATAAAACCTTTAAAAACGTACCGTACATATCTTTCGTAGAAGTTATTAAAGCAGAAAATGATGTACACGTTCTCTTCGGTTTAAGCTGCAAAGTATTTAATTCATAAAAGTCGCTGTTAGGCTCCGTTAAGTTTCCTATTAACACATATTGTAGAGCTTTTCAAGATGCATCGAATGGTGTATTACATTAAGCTAAATATTGGATAGTTAGAGAGAAACTTCATTTTATGATCATAGCGATGATCTGATCCTTTAGAGCAGTTTCGTCGGATACATTCAACTGCAAGCGCTTGAGATGGTCCAGATCATCGAATATGATGATTTTATTGATTTTTGGCCACATTGGAGCAGTAAAAGGTGGCTTGGGCCAATTTCCAGTCTTATGCCGACTGGTCGATAATGTTCGAGAGAGAAAGTGATACTTATTCTTAAAGTAAACATTCTGGACTATCTTGCCAAGCATGAATCTCAAAATCGATATTTTTGACAAAACTTTGACTTTTTTGATAGGGGGAGAGCTCTTAAACACATTAGAAAATGGTTACTGTGTTGAAAGGAAATTTTAGATATAAAAATAACTCAGTGCAACAAGTATACTCTTCTTGGTTGTTGTTATAAACGTTTTCTTATTGTTTCACCTTCTCGACTATTTCAACTAAAAATACAATCAGGGAACCGTTGAGTTTGCTTATGTTTTTAATTGCAAAACAAACAGTGATCAGCAAAGTATTCTTTAAAACTCATACATTTTACTGTTATGATGTTCTTTAAAACTCATACAACTGTATGATTTTGCTAATGGGAAGGTTCTTTTTCGTGTAAGTTTATATATTGAATTTCGAACTAAAAAAAGAAAACTACATAGCACTTATTGTTCCTTATGTATCGTCATCAGTTCTTTTACTACTTTTTATTAGTATTTCTTAGAAATTACAGGTAAACGTTTTCACATTTTTCCACAATAGAGCAACGTTTAACAAGCTGTTTTTGTATAGATCAATAACGAACTGCACGATTTTTCACATGCTTTTTTTTACCGTGTAGAAATCCATTTCCACTAGGCTATCGGACAAAAACATATGCCGAACTTCTGTTTTATTCATTTATTATTAGCACATCTTTACCTCAAAAACCTGCAAATTCGTTTAAGCGTTTGTCAGAAAAACTTTTATCTGCGAAAGGAAAGTCAAAGACATTCTTGCACATTGTACCTAGTGTTAGCTCTAGTTTAAAACCAGCTAACTATCTTCCTCCCTCGACAAAAATTTTTTGTGAAATCCGATATGAATCTTATAAAAATCTTCCTCAATTATTATATACGATTTTCCATGAAAGTAACAAGAATTCCGCTGAATTTTATAAGATTCACATAGGCTTTCATACGAAATTGGTAAGAATCGGCAGAACAATGCAAGTCTTATCACATTCTCCACCAGAAAACGATTAAGTTCTACAATGTCCAGACTTTTCGATTTATCTATTTTTCTTCACTTTATATTTTACCGGTTTTGAGAAAGTTCATATCGACTAGTATACAGGTCAACCGGTACCGGTAGAATTTCACGTAGTGGT
>CAJNOQ010001216.1:0-34467 GCA_905250885.1 Didymodactylos carnosus
CATATCTCCGTCAAAAAGGCGCATGGGCCCAAACCAACTTGGGGTTTTTCACTGCTGACTATTCCCTACATGATGAAAATAGTCTGAGTCGAAAAGCTTTTAATCACCTCGAGAGGTTCCCTCGTGAGTGACACTAGTCAAAAATCACACTCTTACTCGCGTCACCTAAAAGTTGACGATAATTGAAAAATAATACACGACAACTACATCTCTTTAAATGCGTGTATAGTATAAGCAACATAAATCAGCCGATATGTAAATGCCAACATGCCGCTCAATTATCGAAAAACTCAGAAAAAATTTCAGAAAGTTGATGTTTCATCTATAGTATGTACGGAAGCAAATCAAAATGCTGAATGAAAGAAAGACAGACTTCTGCATGAATTCGGATTATCATTTGGCTCTTCTTTCTGGAAAAGTGAAATAGATATCCAATTTTTGATCAGAGTTACTCGAGACTTCATCCGGGCTTGTTGACTACCGAGATAGAAATAAATAAATTACGAGATAGTACTCTTTCTGTTGGCTGAATCTTAAACTAAATTTGTGTCGATGTTTGTGCTGTACAGTACATTTAATATAATAAAAAAGATAATACAAAAAATCCGTACAAGTTGTAAAATTAAAAATACAAGGACAGTTCAAGACAAGATATAAATTATTATTTTTATTTCCTAGAAATACAAATGCAAAATGTGTGCTGCTTTATATATACATTTCATTGTTCTTATAGAAAAAAAATTAACTCTCAGTGATTATTCATCGATATAAAGTATTTATCTAGCTGATAATTTATTTGGATCAATACTTTCAACAATCATTGACAAGCAGTCTAAACTTGATACTGACGACGTTTGAGGTTCATCATAATCTGGAACAAAAAAAAAAATAGGAATGAACAGATTACACATATATACACAGAACGGTCTATTTAATTGACTTTTTTTACAAGATTAGCATGAAGTTAAGAAAGATAGAATCAGACATACACAATGACAGTGAAAAGTTAAGATAAAATCATTAGTGTATTGTACGGTCGATAATTATCTTTATTATTCTGTTACTCATCAAACAAAATCTATGGATATATGTTACCACGATATGCCAAAAGAGATGGTTATATTGTTAGAAAAAAAAAATATATCCAAATAACCAAAACATTTTTAGATTATCAAATAAAAAACTTGTGTGTTTTATCTCCTACAAAAGAATCGTCTACAAGTGAATAAGGCAAAACATTGCGTAAATTTTTATGTTATCTAATTAACCTCACTAAAAAAAGTAAGGTCTTGTACAACGCCAATGATCCTCTATTGACCTTCTGTTATTCTAAAATCATTACTTTATATCAAGAAAATAGTTCAAAAACTAAATTTTTGATTGATTTTGTTTCGCTTTAACGTAAGAAATGATTGTCTTCGTTAATCATGCAAAACCTATCTATTCGTTAATATGTTCTGAATAAATTAGTTTTTTTAATCATGAATAAAAGTGAATAAAAAGTCATTTGAAGAAGAAAATCTTTCATATTTCAGAAATTTTTTCTGAAAAATGTGCAAATGAAATAAAAGATTGTTAATGATATTTTGTTCTTATTCAAGATGATGAAAATGAGATGTTCAATATGATATGTTTTCTTTTCATTCCACATGTAAAATAGATTATCTCACATTTATTTATTAACTCAATCATGTTGATGATGATGAGCGCTACGAACGAATTCTTTCGATAATTGTTTTATTTTTCTTCTCTAATGTTTAAGAAAACAATAATACAAATATGTCAGAATCACTCTCAGTCATACTTACTATTTGTTTCAATTGTTGAATATTGTGTTGCTGTTGAATTATAATCGGCATATTTTTCACTGTAATTTGTTGCTGTTGATCGGGTAGACTTCACCTAAAAGATACAAAAAATAAGAAAAATTTTTAAAATTTAACTAAAAATATGTAATTTATAAATACTATGTAGACGTCTTTCAGTTTATCGGTATTATTGTACAAATGTAAGATTTTAAAAAACTTTCGTTTTTTATTCCTTTCGCGGTTAGTTCTATGGCGATTAGAAATATATATACATTTCTAACAGAAAATTGTTTACTTCTTTATTAGGTCCTGTTTTCATTCATAGTGTATAATTTTGCATTGATATAGAACATGTATTGTGCAGAATACTGCTGAGTGACATCTTGAGTGTAAACATTCAATTAGATCACAATTAAAGAGGATGCCGACTATGTATAGATCAAAAAATAGATCAAAAAATTCAAAGACAATGACGACAACTAAACGTGTCTTTATGTTTGATATACTACTTAGAACATACGCAGACATCATTATCTCTCTTTTCTGATTTTACTTGTGTAAAATTAAAACAACCATTCTACATTCCTCTCATGCTGTTCCCATTTTTTGCTGTTCATGTTAGCCTACTGAACGATTCCAAAATATCAAAATGTCTCTATAGCCTACAGTAATCAAATGATTTAGCATAGTGTTGTGAGCTAATAAAACACTCGAAAAAAAATCTATCTGATACTATCTGTCTGCATTCGTCTTATTTATTCTCATCTATCTTATTTTAAAACGATTGTTTCTGTAGGCCGTTCTTCCGTCTTACTCCTAGACGAGAAGTCATTTACCTCTTTTGTTTTGCATTCGTCACCCGCATATAAAGAACAATGATTCCCTCGAAAGAAGTTGTCAGTTTATTTCGATTTATTACTAAAATCATTGATATTTTAGTCATTATTTGGGGCACTTTCTCGATCGTGTACAACAGAACTATCCTTGAAAATAAACTGCTAATGGAAATAGTCTAATCGGGAACAGACTTAAACTATCTTGTGTTAAGACAGATTATTTTTTAGAGTGAATTTTAAAACATTCACATGTCTTTTCAGAAAATGTTTATAGCAAAAACAATATAAATGATCATCGTTTTCCCATTAAAAAGGACTTTAAATTGCAAAATAGTTTCGTTATCTCATAGTTAGTACTTGCCGTTTGAGAAAGTGTATGAGAAAGCCACTAAGTCACAGTCGATTGCTATTACGCTTTCGAGAACCTTGATACATCTTAGTCTTTTTTATCATAAAGTTCCAAATTTTCAGAGTGAAAATCATCTGTTCTTAACCATATATCAAGCATTCATTACAGTTGACTCGGCTGAACATTTAGACCTGCTTATCTTGAAAAATGAGATTTGTATATAAACAAGAAACCTACCGGACAATCGTCTCTTGTTACCGCTGTTGTGCTGTTGTTATTTAAATTTTGTTTCTCAATTATTTGTCTTGCTGAAACACCTGCCGAACGTAATAAATCTTCTAAATTTTCAATATATTCAATAGCATTTCGTAATATTTCAACTTTTGGTAAACGTTGACTAGGATTTGGACATGTTCGACGTTTTAACGTTTCAAATGCTTCATTTACTTTACGTAGTCGTCGTCTTTCACGCAGAGTCGCCGCTTTACGTCTATCGACTGTTACTGTTTTTCGTTTACAAGCCTTACATGCCCACAACAGACATCGTCGTGTACCATCACAACTATCCGTTGGTGCTAAAATATGATGTTGACTACCATTATCGGTGCATTCAGTTTTCGATGATGATAATAAATCTTTATAAGGCTCTTTTCCATCATCACTTGTATGTGGCGATAACGAAGAAGACATCGTTGAAGATGGTGAACCATAGTTTTGAATTGTGGGTGTTAACGCTGATTTAATCGGCGAGATCGTCGGTTGAGATGGAGACAAAACTGATTTGGTATTATTCGAAGAATTTGTATAAAAATTTTGATTGGTATTATTTCTTGTTAGTGATGTACTACTGGAAGATGGTGGTAGTGGTGGTAACGGTGATAGTCGATTAGAATAGGATGATTGTTGTAATGAGCAATTTCCATTGGTTGATGATGTTGTATAAGACAATAAACCACCATTAATGGGTTCAAGTTCATTTGATGTTTGTTGGTTATTATAAGTGTTAGAAGCATAAAGTGATGTTGTATTATCGTATGTTGAATAACGCAGATTACCATGATATAGTTGTGTATAACTGGACGCAAATTCTGCTGGTAATATTGCAGCATAGGAGGCCGCAGCAGCTGCCGTATCATATATTTGTTGTTGTGGATTATGATGAGCAGTAGGATGTAAATGATGATGAAGCAAATTTTGATGTGGATTATAAACATAGTTACCACTACCTTGATCATATTGACAACTGCGATAGTCAGTCATCATCTTGTACACAGGTGAGAGATGGGAAATTTCTATTTTCTAGTTGGATGAGACTATTAACGAGATCAAAAATGTTCTTATTTTATACACATATTAACAACGTATATGATTGTCAAGTGTTTGTCAAAAAATGTGTAGCTATTCAGTAAATGTTTAGATAGATAAATCTCTCTATTTTTATTATCACTTGTAAATAAGTTCTTCTTTTCCTTTTTTTTTGCTTAGGAAAATAGAAAACAATATAACACATCATTTACTAAACAACAACCCGCACAATTTTATTCCATATTTAGTAACATGTATTTTCTCTTTTCTTTTTTTTTTCCTTCAAGAGAGATGCGTTTATAGTTTCTCTTCTACTTTTGTATCGGTTTGTTGCAAATCAATTGGTTGATAAGCTATTCATTTGATGAAGGATCGAATAGCAATTAAGAACATGATAAAAAAAAAAGAAAGAAAAGGAGGACGAACCATATTAATTCAAGATTCTGTTTCTTTTCTGTTGTTTTTGTAATAGGTATCTAACTGGTACAGATCAGATAATATACTAAAAAAAAAAAACACAGAACGTCAATGATGTGATAGAAATCATGGAATGAAAAATAAACAGTAGAGAATGTGTACATGGAATACATCATTTAATAGATAAATGATAAAATACAATTATAAGAGGTTTTAGACTTGTGTACAATTTTAACAGCAAGTAGATTTTTTTACTAAATTATTTTCTCATATGCATGATTTCAAAGCTATTTTACGCTTTATTACCGTCAACATTTCAATGTTATCATAGTGCTGTTTCGTTCGCTCTTGGTTAGTTAAAAATCAAAATATCTTCGATCAATGAGCCAGACAAACTAAATTCTTGACTGTAATTCTAAAGTTACACTATTTATTTTCTACCATCCTGATGATCTGACTGACATTTATTTACTGTTGCTATTGTATTTGAATGACTTCAAAGGAAAATATTTGTTAATAGACACTTATAAAAAAACGTCAACATCCATATATTCTTCTCGATTTCGACAGAAAACTAAATGTGATTTTTCAAATCTTTTTTTCCTCTAATAATCCAAAAAATATTAAATAATATCAATCTTTTATTCAAGAATTATCTTATTGAGAAATATTCTCTCTATATAAGACAAAATCTAGATTTAGTTTACACTTCACTTATAAATTGTTCATAAATCAATGACAAACAGAAAATATTTTTTTATTTCTCTATACTTTGTTCGTGATTAAATTTGAATTCCAGTTTAATTCGAACAAGAAGAGAGTAGTAGATCTATCTTATTGTTCATTCTTCAAAAAAAAAAAAAATATGATATACAATGATACTAGTACGTAAATTGTTACTGATAATGTTCTCGCATTCTTTTCTGTTTCAATGCTCATCATCGATCATAAATAACTCTGTTAATGAAAACAAGATAAAACAGGTGCAATAAAATTACTGATTGGTACAAATATTCAATGTTTTTTTATAGACTAAAAAGACAATCATAGTGTGTATGAACGAATGAACAAAATCTTCTTCTTTTCTCTTCTTTTATTTTTTCCAGAGTCTATGTGAATGAATATACAGACAGATTTGATTGTCAAAATTGATAATAATAAATTCAACCACATGAAAAATGATGATTATCATTATTATTATTATTACTATTATTCTAAAAATGTAATTAGAATCATGTCATCCATCTACCATCAGCGATTCTATTAGTTTTTACAGTTCACTTATTAAATGATATTTGTTCCATTGATGTCAGTGATACAGGCAAAATATCGTGAATAATGAGCTAAACTACTGCTTTGTTGTTATTTTTTTAGATAGAATAATGTTAGTAGAAATGAAGCAAAAATTCGATGAGAAAGTTTTGTTCATCATACGTTTATCGTTAATATAAGAATAATACCGTTAGAATTGTTTTTTTGTATACATTAGTTCAATCATTATGTAAGACATTTAAGCAGGCTTAGACGACAAACATTGATAAAATAAAAAAAGTAGCATTAAAATTTTAATATAAATACAGAAGATTTAGGACAACGTGTTGTTTCTTTTTGTACGTACAGTATATTTGATGTAATTAATATTAGAAAAAAAGTTTTTTTATTTAATAAAAAATATTTTAACTTAATTCTACATCACCATTATTGGAATTTTTTTTAAAATCATTTCAGCTACACAGGCTATCTCATCAACAGGCGTCTATTTATACATAGATTTTTTTTTTTTCTCTAAAAAACATTGTTTATTTAAGCGTTTTTACAATCCTTTCTTAAATGACAAAGCTAATTGCTTCACTTTTATCTATCTTAACTCAAGGGACATCCCATTGTTTTGAGAATATAACATCATCAACAAATTGTAATTAATATAGAATTCCATATAGAGATAAATATACAAAATATACTATTCGCCGCTTTTATTTTTCATCATGTTTAGAAAATATCAATAGTCAATATCTTTACATGACTACAAAAAGAAAATAAATTTGTATATATGTATGTATTCAGTCTCTATTTCTAGGTATGTGTGTGTGTGTGTTATAAGAGAAATAAAGTTGTTCGTAAATTAGGTTGAAGATGCTTGTTATTTGCTTCAAGATGATAGTATTATTAGAAATGGGAATTAGACGAATAGAGATATAAAAGTAGTTGAAACTATTTATTAAAATGTTAAGTAAATAATCGTCGTTTTCTCAAACATCAATGATAACTGAAAGTTACATCTTTTATACTAATTAAAAAAAATAAAATAAAAAGAATAAATTCCCATTGGAATCATGAAATCCTACGACATTTTTTTCGATTTACAAGGCCTAATAAGAAAGTAATTCTCGTTGACGTCACAGAGATATCATTTTTCTTACTCATAGATCTGTTTTTAGTTCTGAGTTTTACAACTTTCGTTCTATTAAGTATTGCTGAAAAAATACACATCATAATCATTCAATTATCACTTTATAACATTTTTTTTTTATTTTTTAATCAAAGAACTATCTATCAGCAGTTGATGTTCAGGCATTTAACATGCACAAAGTTCCATCGAGAGGTTCATTCAGAATATCATATTCTTTTTTTTTTTCAATTCTCATTGAATATATATGAACTGATATATATGTGATATTAAGAATTGAATAGCTATCTCATTAGTAACGGTAATTAAATGCATGACTATATTTAAAGCATACCGACACTTCGTATCTGGTATCACATGGGACTATACATACCCTTGCTTTGAAGAATATAGGTAAAATATACCATTGATCGATCGGTCCACCGATTCAAGAGTGTTTTTTTAATCGGCAAAATTTAAAAGTAACAGTAGATTTTAACTTTGCTTCACGGCAGTATGCTAAAAAATCTTAACAAAGAAATCTTACCCGTCAAAACAAAAAGAAAGAGAAGTACGTTTCATCTATATGTAAAATATTCGCTAGACCATTGGATAGCGTTTAAATAACGGAACTAGAAAAAGAGAGCGTTTTTTCATCATAAAAAAGCTCAAAATACTGAAGAGAACTTTATGCTGGATGCTAAACAGTGGTTGATTCTCAGGATTTCCGTATTTGGAAGGCAATGTCTAGGAAAAGTTTTTCAAAGAAAAAATCATGTGTTTTGATACAGTAAAATTGCGCTAAGCTAAGGAAACAATCTGGTTGCTAAAAGTGCCTTTCTTCCTAATTTATCTTGCGGAATTCTATGACGTTCGACTGATTGCCCAACAAGATTCAACCTCTTTGGTGAGTAAATGATTTCTAAGATACAGAGATTTCACTTTTTTCCAGTAAAATACTAATAAGTTGATAATAACAATCCGAGAAAGGTATGAATGTGGCTTTTGCACTCAACGTAGCTATGAATCGGTTCTATTGGTGGCATGAATTTAATAGTTACTAAAAATAGCTATTTTACAACAGGCAGTCATTAGGCAGAGGTCCGTTCAAAAAGTAATTTATACAAGATAATTGATAGCATCATCGTTTCGAATTCATCAAACTGTAGTGAGTGCATAATCTGATCTGAATTCGATTTGATAACCGACCATATGGTGAACGAGTGTTTAAGACAGATGAAATAAAGGTTTGAAGAAAACAAAATGCAATTATCCATATGCAGAATGGTTCTCATGATGTTCTCGTGTTCCCTGGAAAAGTTTTATTACAAAGAAGTTCTCAGGTAAGTAGTGTTGCTATCAATGCAAGAACGTCAAAACATTATTCTATACAACTAAAACTCGTTTTTCTTGTTCTGTTGACATATGTCCACCCTTTATTTAAAATCTAATAGAAAACAAAGTCTATGCTGTGTTGGATATCAAAAGTCAAATTCAAACTGAAATTATTCAGATTGATTCATGTACTAAAGAAATAGGCGATGGATAAATTGAAAAATATGATACTGATCGATGAAAGCACGAAAGCACTTTAAATTAAAGAATTACTCTTCTTGAACAATATGATGGACTGACGAATTACAGATTGTATGGACGATCCGATTCAGTACAAAAACACAAATTCAGTCACGCTACAAATCATCGATACTCTAGATCTGCAGCTATCTGCCAAAATGTTTCACGTTCACATAGTGTGAGAAATATTCAAAATCATCTATCTTATTCCAGTTATTATTAGATTTACTACCGCAAGTGATGACATTATATAGCAAGTGATGATTTCTTGTGACTGTATTTAAATGAAATCTGTATAGGAAATGCGCGTAAAGACAGTAGACTTTATGAGTCTGCATAAGCTTCGTTTCATTTTTATGTTCAAATGTGCAAATCATTTCGCCCTTTTCTTGCTCCTATTCTGTATGTCACTGTCTTATTTTTGATATGCACAAGTCATCGTTTTTGTTTTCTACTTGTCAACTGTACTATCATAACTTTTTTTCATATGTATATCTCTATTAGAGAACAGAAAATGGTACCAATAAGAATTTTTTACACGGAAAATATCATCGCCCTACGTTATATAATAATAATCGTTTAGCATCAGGGCCAAGTGTTCGGATCACGTTGCAAGGTATAGAGGATGATATCATCAAAAAATAACATTAATTCAGCTAAATATAGTAGAACAATGAAAAATAATTATTACGACTTTTTTTGAAAAAATATCAGAAGCATATTTCTTTAGACTAGTACAACAAATGATGAAAGTATTCAAGTTAGGCCTTTTGTACGAATATGTACGCATGATTCGGTAGTTGTGAAGTTGGAGAAGACGTGTTGAGTGATTTAGTATCAAATAAGGACGTCATGTTAGATGTGTTCGCCATTTGAATAGCATGGATTTCTTTGCTAAAGAACAATTTGGTTTAGAGCTAAGTAGTCAACAGTTGGTGTTTTGTACTATGTCACCATTCAATTAGCTGAAGCGCTTCGTAAGAAACGAAAACTAAAAAACTACCTAATATTCACTTAAATATTCGTTTGATTCATAAACTAAATTCTCATACCTAATCACAAGTTTGTTTTTTTAAGTATCATCCATTTCAAAGTACGAGAGACCTGGTCATTTTCTTGATAATGTTTGATAGAAAAGTGATAGCGATCTGCAGTTTCCGCCATTCAATAGCCAAGACTTTAAACTATCTTTTTATAAGCAAAAAGAATCTGAAAAAGTTTCTTAAAACCGATTTTCTAGAGAATCTCTGGAAAACGTAAGGTAGCAATATGTTTTTTTTCATGAGTAGATAGCGCAAAATGTCCGAAATGGAAGTCACAGGAAACCTTGATTTTTGGTAATTCGGACGTGGCACAGGATTTACAAGGAGCCCCAGAACTGGCACTCGGTGACCTGGAGTAACCTTGAAAGCGCAACAGACATACATTGTCGATCACATTGAATATGACACAATTTATATCAGAATGTCTGCTTCTTAGCGCCTACTGGCCGTCTATGGAGGCACTATCTTTTTCGAGTGTCTGTCGTTTTTCGCTGGTAGCAGACGAGTTTTTAGAAGACTTAAGACAGACGGTAGATGATTTCAATAAAAATGAAGAATTCTACATGGATAAAAAGTACCTCATAACATTCCATTATTATCGACAGAAATCAAGCTAAAGTAAACCCAATCCATAGTAAAAATTTTTAGAATGTATTTATTTATCATTTTGATCAAAACAATTAAAATTAATAAAAAATAAGAATAAGATAAGAAAAATGGAATCTAAAATGTTATATAAAAGAAACGATATAGATTTAAATAATGGGGGTCAACTATTAACTTGTATCACAGATATACTATAGTGTCTGATAATACCATAATGTGAGATATCTTTTATACATTTAATAATGGAGTATTTACATTTGTATATGTGCGCATAGGCCAATGAATACCATCTGAGAATGGTCGATGAGCTGATGGCAATAAATTTTTATAAAGAATATCGTAGAAACTATGAAAACCTAAAAATAGTTGCCAATTAGTTTTAAATCCTAAACTATAAGGATTTTGAAATTTTAATTTTAATAACTTTAGACGTGCTCGTTCAGTAGAATTAATGTGATATTCAATTGTTGTTTCTAAAATTAGATATAACAATTAATAACGTAATTTGAATTTCTTTATAATATTCTTACCTGCTCTCGATACCAGCCAAAAGTGCCACAATGTAAAGAAGAATAATACAAAACATGCTGATACACAAACAATAAATAAGTACAACATTGTAAAATGCATTGATGGATTTGTGACCGATGGTAATATGTCGTTGTCAGTAATACGAGTTCCAAGTATTAAATCAAGATAAGAGAAACGTTTTTCACCAAACATGAAATGTTGATATTCAGAAAAGCCTAGCGTTGCTGCATAAAACGATCCCAATGTCAAAAAAAAACAAAATTGAAAAAAATAACGATGATTCAAATGTCCTATACAATTATTGACCTAAATAAAAAGTAGAAGAAAAATGAGAGTATACAATTAATCAAAAATAAACAAGTTGAGTAATTAATTACCCAAGGACAATGATGATCTTGATTGAGGATACAGCGATTGCAAACACTACAATGATGTGCTCGAGCCGGTTTTGGAAAAATACATTTTCGACAAACATGATGACAATGCAATTTTTGATTCTGCATTTGAGATTGTTGATTATAGACTTCTAACGAATCAGGCAATTTTGATGTGGATGTTAATAAAGATTGCACAGTATCACCTTCATCATTGTCTTTTAACTGCTTATAATTGGATTCTAAAAAAAAACAACAGTAAAAAGCAAAATTAGTCATTAATATTTGAATTAAGCAAATCTATTTCGAATCAAAACAACCAGTCATAAACAAAAAAACATTTTGTCTCTACTATTGAAAATGTTAGTCAGCTGCACAAGCATCGATCATATTTAAATCTGATTCATACCGTATTTGCCACTAGAATACTTTTTATTTGATTTTCTTTCTTCTGATAATTGTACTATTGTCGTTGCATTTGAGATATTATTGTTAGTATCACTATTGCTGGGATTTTCTTGTGTATTATAGCAATCGTTATTTGCTATTGCAAAATTGTATGGTTTTGATTTACCAAAATTTGGTGATGAGCCTGGATCTGTTCTTACAGCTTGTATATAGTTGAATAGAATATTGATTAATAACCAATGTCCAAAAATAAAATGCAATAAAAACATAAAAAATGTATGTTGATCTTTGTCAAAATAAAGATGACAAAATATACAAAAATAGAATACATATAATACTACAGCGATAATACATAAAAAAAAGACGATGAATAAACGTCCAAGATATTTTGCAATACGATTGGTTATTGAAAATATTGGTTGTAATAACGTATCAATTTTCAAGTCAACAGAATCTACAACAAAAAAATTCATACTAAATTAGAATTTATTATTCAGTGAAATTGTTTTGTCTTACCATCCGAATTGTAGCAAAAGACCTGATAGATTAATTTCAAACGTCCACATCGTAATCGACAAATTGATAAACAGGATGGTCTAGATATTCGTTTAGTGACAGATGAACAGCCATTACGAAATAAACGATAAATTAGCATCGTGTCAATTCATTATGTATCTTTCATCACAAACAGTCTAGAACAAAGAAATCCGTGCGTTAGCTATTCTGTTATCGATGTATTATTAAGATTAAGATATCCTTAGGCAAAAAAAAATTTTTTTTCAGTGTTGTTTTATTCGAACAAGCGTCGATTGATTTTAGTCACAGTATTTATATATTCGTTGACACCGTCCGTTATCACATCTTCTAGCCCAATTAGACTGAGCAGGCAAGGAGTCACTTGTTCCTTTCGACCAGGTTTTCACATTTTTTCCTCGCATGGTATCAGCGTAAAAATAAAAGCAGTGAAGCATAAAGAGACTTATTCCATTTGTAACAGTATCAAAAGGTATACCGACACTTGGACACGTCATTTGGGCTCAATGATATTTGGGTGCAACGAGAGTTGAGGTTCAAAGGCGCCGGTCTGGGTGAGGGTGAGTATCGATGAAGATTAAACAAACAGTGATTACAATTGGATATGAGTAATATAGAAAAAGCTCTCACATCATACCAAGTTTTTTTAAAGAAAATTTTATCGTTATGCATCATACTTTAACAAATGCACTCTAGCTGAATGCTTTTGTAGTGCATGCGCCCAAATGTGGGCGCCCAGGTGTTGCGCGCCCAAATCTCTGGTAATCGCATCAAAAACTGTATAAAATGGCGCTTACCCACAGTGGAGAGTTGCTTATTTTTTCAGAGTAGGGAAGAAGCATCTTCCAGGGTTGTATTCCCGGAACGGGCAATATGCCTTGCCCGATTAAATAAGAAATCCTATTCTCGACGTTAACATGTACTATTTAAGTAAACAAATTTAGCCCGGATGAATTTCTTATAAAAACGAAAAAAATTTTTTCTTTGTATAAATCTTCATATAAAAAGCTACGTGTGCTCTTTCAACGTAATAGAAACAAAGAAAAGAAAGAATTATATTTAAAATAAAAGTATACAGTTAGAGAATGACTATAGAGAAAACAAAGAAGAGCACTCTTGAAATTTATTAGATATGTTTACAATTATTTGATAGAGTTTATCATAAATCGCAATTCTTGCTACATTTAACCACCTTCCTATTTACTTTACATAAAAAGAACCATTCCAGTAAGACTTCGTACGTATAAATGTGCGTAAAATATATATAAATGTATTATTCATATGTTGTCTGTTCTAACAAGATATATTGCCGAAACAGGCAAGACCGACTTTGTTCGAACGAGCAATATTGTCAAATTAAAAAAGATAAAATGAATAATATTGAGCTAAATTTGGTTTTTGTTTCTCTTATGAGAAAGGAAGAAGGTTGAACAAATAATTTTGATACCCAATATATAGAGAATGTGCGAGAAGAAGAATAAATACTTCCCGCCTGTTAGAGATTTTATGATTTCCTCTAACAACACTCATTCGAGCAATATTTCTCGATCAGGCAAGTGACAACGGACTGTCTGTCAACTAACATACAAAATCTTGATCATAGTCATTTCTTAAATATTTTTTCCCAGTTTGATATGAGTTACATCCTTTCGAAACAAACTCGTTCTTTATCCTGTGACGCGTACTTTTTAGCAACGTCACTCCGTCACATATTCCTAAAGTTTGCCGTTATATTCGAATTAAACTGTTTTTATAAATTCCTTTCTCACAAGACAGAAGATCCTGGATCTCTATTATAGTTTTGAATATCGAACATTTTTTTCGAAAAAATGTTCGATTCTACGCGTGCTATAGAACAATCCAAATTGGCCTTTTAATCTGAGGAGTGATTTATGGACAAACACAGCAGCAATTCGATTATGTGTTGTTAATGATAAAAATTTTTTAGTTTATTTTCTGAAAATTAATCAAATCAACATCTTGCCTGCTTCATGAACCGCTGCCTTTTCTCCTTCAGTCAACTTTAAAACTGAACACGTTTTATTTATAATCAAACACGAACTTACTGTGGTCATCTGCTTATAAAGAGAAATCATAGAAACAAAAAAAATGCTCATTAAATCAACAAATAAAGAAAAATTTTATTTGCCCTAAACAAACTGTTTGCTAATTGTTTTGTATATCAGACATATGTCGAAAGAATTCTCCTTTTTATAACTTTCTAACGATCGTGAAAATAAACCTATGAGTCTAGTGAGTTTTCGGATAAACGGATGTGTCGTAGAAGGAGTCGTTGTGGGAAAAAAATTTCCTCCTATGGAAGAAAATTTTTATCTAATGATATTCCACAGAATTCATTTTTTTTCCACAGAAATTATTTCTTGTTAAGTAGAGTCTCTGCAGCAGACAACCTAGTTCGTGTTTTTTTCTAGTTTCGACATATGAAACTGTAAAAGTTTTCTTTTTCACATTGTCATTGTACATTCGAAGACTTTCGTAGTAAAAACATTACTCATTATTTATTAACAAAACAAAATCTTCTAGTGGATGAAAACGAATCAAATGGAATGAAGCTTTTGTTTCGTTCCATATATAGTTTAAAAATCTGCATCCTGTCATATTCCGTCTCATAGATACTTTGAAAATCTTCGACTCGATTTTAGACTGGACTCGCCCTGTAGAATCCTACGGGAAGTGCATCTAAATATTTCACCAAAAAAGTTCGGTTAATGAATTTTTTCAGAAATGCAATTGAGCTTTATTCTCTAAAAAAAAAGTTGTTTTCTGTGAAACAACAAAAAAAAACACTTTCGGTTTTCATATTAAAAAATTCAAAAAGAGCTTTTTACTATTGACGAAATCCAAAGGTTTTCTAAAATAAGTTTTATAACCGCATTTCAGTTAGACTAAAAATATTTTGTCTCTAACAAACAGGGAAAAAACTTGGATTTTGAGAAATAAATAAAGCTTATGAAATAGAATTTCAACTAGTAAAGTTTTGGTAGTGTAACAATCATTCTCTAATACTTTTTGTATCTCTATTGTGTAACTCAAGGTTATCCTGTCCAGTTTCAAGAAAACTTTTCCTATAACACTGCGACATTCTAAAAATTTCTAATGCGCGAAAACAAGTTTATATTCAAATGAGCAGATGAAAATATATCTTGATATTTTTAACAGATTAATATTTGCTAGTAAATTATTCAAATTAAAAATGGGAAAAATGATTTTTTAATTTTATTCATGAAAAATTTTTAATTACATAGTAAAATAATAATTTTTTACATCGCCTTATACACCAAATTCTCAAGAAGAAAAATCTCAGCTATTCTTCACATCAAGGCATTTTTTTTCATAATTTTTTATTATGAGAATATCGACGGTTTTTTAGTTGTTACTAATAGATTGTTTTACTCTTGTTCAATATCGTCTTATGTTTCATAGTCATTAAATAAATATTTGTTAATGTCTACATCATTCGCTAGACGTTCTCTTTAATTATTAGTTCCATCGTCTTCTTCTCCGTCAGTCTGTTATTGCAATTCATTCGACGTAGCAGCATCCTCACATGCTTGATCCAGTTTGTTTTCTTCGATAATAGCTGTCACAAAAAGAAAAACAAATAAAGAATACCTGACATATGATTAAAAATAAAGATAATTTCATTTACCTGTTACGGCAGTTTTTTTTCTTTTTCTTTTTCAATTTTGTCTAAATTGTTCAAATCGATCATTGTTGGAAAATTGTACCAAAATGATTGACTACACTCGCTTCTATTACCAGTAAATCATCACTAAGGTCACGTATTGTAGATTTTTTGTCGTAATTGTTTTTCACTAAAAGAAAAAGATTAATAATTTTTGTTAATTATTAATACGTCGCTTCGTCTTACAATTAAAAATAATGATTTTTTGCCTCTTTTCTTCTTCTAGTGCGTCTTCGTCATCTGTTCGATGTTTGTAACCAATTTCATCGCTAAAATACATAATACAGAATTTCAACATATAATCTAAATGAAAGGGAAAAATATAATTTAAATATGAATGTATTATTCATCAAAAAAAATATATTAACCTGATCATAACACATATCTATACATATAATTTGGTATTTTCATGTGTCCAAAACCATTCATATGTTTTATTCTCAATGGTTTCAAAAAAAATATGTACAAATCTAAAATAAAATAAAATCACCGAGTAGATCTTAAAATGAATATTCGAAATGTTTCATTTATACAATCTGTGTCATCTTTCTTCCGATTTTTTTCACCATGTTTTCTTTCAACAACGTTAGCTAATTTTGTATCATCTCAGGTTTTTATGGTTTCTGGAACGAGAAGATCATTATTTATTATCGATAAAATCGAATTAAAAACATACCATTTTCTTTATTTTCACTTTGTCTAACACTACCATATATCTTTCTCTTTTCAGCTTTTCTGAATAAATACAGTTTTTGCAAAATGTTTTCACTCCTCTCTAGTGAATGTCTTCTGCAAATACTTATTAAGTGAGGAAATTGGTCAAGTACTTCCTAAACACTCGCCAAGTAATCAAATACTTGCACCAAGTATATTCTCTAGGGCTTTTATCTGATTTAATTTTGTTTTATATCTCTGGTCGTTTTTCTGCATTTTGTACGTGATTTTAAACTTGTTGAATATACTTTTGATTCTTATTTTCTTTTTCAAACTAAACGTTTTGTCTTATGGAAATCAAACCGGAAATAGGTCAGCTCAACAAATAACCTCAATATAGGCAAAAAAAGTGAAACATACTTCGATCACTTTCTGTTTTTCAACAGTCTTCTTATTTACTCCTCGAGCTTTTTGTGGCATTGTTATGTTTGAAAGTAAACAGAAATTTTCTAGAAAAAAAGTAAAATCTAAGATAATTCGAAAAATACACGTTCACTGATAACAGTAAATTCTCCACTTGTGCTTCCAGGACAAGCTTTTAGGATAAGTGTATTGTGTCCAAGTCCTGTCTTTTCCCATCAGCGCCAAAATATCTTAAAAAGAGACGTTGGCTTACCCTTGAGGGTATCAGTACAGTATGAATATCTAATAGGCTTCACATGGCCACATTCCGACGACGATTTCAATCTTCAGCCAATCGATTTTATTGTCTACTAACGTTTTTATTCAATCAAAATTGTTTTTGTTACCTCTACATTATTCGGTGCATGTTAACACGCTGATTGCGAATATGCCATTAGTTTTCAATGGAAATGCTTTGGTATCTGAAAAAGAGGAATTGAGCGTGACAATCAAGGCTTTTAGGACGTTTTTGGAAAAGCTACCATTCGATCCAGAAGCGTCGGCGCTAATTGACGCTAACTGTGTTGACATGTCATATATAAGACAGCATTCTCTGAAAATTTTATCAAAATTGGACCTTCACTAAAGGTCGCGCACGCATTGCATCAAACACACCTCCTGGGAAAATGCGCTGGAAAAATGTTTTCATATCACCGGAACAAAAAAAATAAAGTTGGTTTAGAGTTGCTGAAAAGTGATTTTTCGTATTCATCACACTCGATAACCCAGAAGATTTTCCGTTTTTGGCCCGGGGTACTTCCGAAAGTTTAAGAAAAATTTTGAAACAAAATGGCGCAAAAAGTTTTCCTTAGTTAGTTGGAAAAATAATATTAATTTGAAAACTTTTCCTAAACTTTCGAAAGTACCTCGGACCAGAAACAGAAAATCTTCTGTGCTGAATACGAAAAACCACTTTTCAGAAAGTCTAAACCAACTTTATTTTTTTTCCGGTGATATGATTTTTTTCTTCAACTTAGAAAGCCCAAAAATAGAAAAGTTTTTTACCAATTGATAGCGCACTTGATGCTGATTCCGAATATATGTTTGTTTGCCCAATAGCTATATTTGACTTTTTAAAATTCTTGCGTATAATCCGATTTTCCGATGGACACGGGTTTTTTAGTGTATTTTTGTGTATAGGATTTTCCCAGCTTAAATAAGTTCTAGGACATGAAAATTTTTGCCATTAAATAGAGCATGTTTCAAAGTATATTAATCATCCTTAAAATTACTGAAAAATCAATTTTCATTTTTTCATCAAAAGCCGGCCTGGATGCACACTGTGGTTTCTCCGACATAATGCAGTCAATTGGCGGTTAAGGGTCCTCCCCTCAAAAAATTATCTCCGACGCCGTACATCCGATCTTGAGAAAACTTTCCATAAATGTTTGAGAAACGGGAATGAAAAAAGTTTTTTGTCTCCAAGTCCTACCGTTCAGGAGTTTTCCAGCGATCAAGGCCCAAAAAGGGCCTTGAAGTGTTTCCCAAGATTTTTTAATATACTTCAAGCTGGAGAGTTCGGGTTTGTTTTGCTTAAAACTAGACACCTAACTACATGGACTGACCGGCACCGACTTTTTAATTAAGCCTTTATTGATTTTCCAGGCAATTAACAACCTCCAAGACCGGAAAAAGCCTTCCGGATTTTCTAAAAACCTTAATTGGATAAAAAACTAAGACCTAATTCAAAAATCGGCGCCGGTCAGACGATATAGTTTCTTTTCCTCTTTTAAGCAACAAAAGAATAAACTCTCTATGACAAATCGCTATGCAAAATCTTGGGAAATACTTCAGGTGTAACTCTTATATAGAGGAAACGCTGTATTAATTGCATAAGTATCCAGGAAAAACCTATTATTTGAAGACCCGGTTTTTCGAGACTCCTAGAAAACTTGCTCAGAATCAACGAAAAACCACTTTTGTAACCAAAAGCGATACAGATTCTGAAAGTAGGCACTGCAGGGTATCTTCCTATATGCTTATCTCAAAACCGATGTTTTGACCGAAAATCACCATTTCTGATGAGGGCCCTTAATTTAATCAATTGGCGGTGAATAATATTTGAAAAACCGCAGTTAACCGACGGTTTTCTGTAAAAATAGACGACATGGGATATCTTTCTAAAAAAATTTAGAGCAAGAATCTGAAGTATCTGTAGTAAAAGTCTGGACTAGATCAAAGCATTATTTTGAGGAGTCGTACTGTGACCGGTTGCATCTCTGAGAATACCCTTAAGCTCGGATAAATAGATCACGGCACTTTATTGGACAACTTTCGTTCCCTATAAAATTGTCTATTTCTCCTATGTAACACATGTAAATTAGAGTATTATGAGATACACGACTAATATAAAAGACACAGCTTTGTTTACATCAGTGCGAATCGAAAAAACTGGAGCAAATATTAACTACAGTTATCTTTAACGAAGTTTATCTACACCTGTAGCTATTCTGATGATGTAAAATCCTTTGCAACTTACACAAGAAAATAAACAGAACAATATGCATCTCTGTACATGACAAGGTGAAAAGATAGTGTCGAGTAATGCTGTTTGTCTGCACGATTGTGATATAAGTCGTCGCCTTCTTAAAAATAAAATGCTATCCAAACATGAATATTACTGAAAAATTATTTTAGATTTTTAACTTTTTTGTGCTGTTTATCATCTGATTAATCGAAAAAAATGGGTCGAGGAACCGCCGATGAAATTGGTTCTACAAAAGTTTCTATTCGATATTTTTCAATTATGGTACTTTTATCACAAATAGTTGGGGTTATCGCTGTGATTCTTATAGCAGTCCTTATGGGAAAGTATCATGGAGGTTTCGCATGGAGAAGTGATCCGAGTAAAGAATTTAATTATCATCCTGTACTTAGTAAGTTGTTAGCGTTTTTTTTTATGACAGCTATGATGATACTGATCAAATTATAAACATCTTTACACTATTATAGCTGGTGAAATCAATTTTTTTTGCGAGTCTCGAGGAGAAAGTGTCTTTTTTTCTAGGAATAAAAATGTGTCATCTAAACTTTAAAGTTTCTTCTCTATCAAAAGAGAAACAAAAAAATTGTTTTTATTGGAAGAAATATAATGTCATTTTCTATTTTGGTTATTCCAACTTCTCTTCTGTTACATGAATATCGATTTCGAAAGAGTATTCGAACTCTCGAATATCCAAAAGAGTATCATAGTAACATGTTCGAAAACTCTTGAGAAAGGTTGTCGTGAGTTCTGATACCCTTTCAGAAACCTTTCAAGATCCTTCTTATTCCGTTTGTAAACCCGTTCTCGGAAACCCGTCAAGATCAGTTTCCGAAAAGAAATTCTATGTAACTTTTTGTGAAACCTCCTCCAAGTCTTCGAAGAAGACGGAGTTTCAGTTATATACTCAAAAATCGGTGTTATCATGTTTTTTTAACCTACTTAAAAACTGATATCACTTTCGATCACAACCACTTAAATAGCGGTCATAACCTTAAAATGGTGGTCACAACCTCTTAAATTGGCGGTCACAACCTTTTACGTACCTGTCTGATATCGAGTGATACCAGTGGAATGTTTTTTAGGCGGCCTCTTAACTTGTGAAATCTTTTCTTTTATTTCGAACTGTGACTTCACTGAGCACAGTTATTTAACCGCTTTTACATAAGTTTGAGGAAAAAGCTAAATTTCTGTAAGAAAAACAATGTTAAAATAAGATCTTATACTTTATCTTTTCGCAGTGACAATTGGCATGGTATTTTTTTATGGTGATGGTATGTTAAGAAAACAAGATTTGTTCTGTCTTTATTCATTTATATTTTCATGTCGTTTCTAGCTATTCTTGCTTATCGTGTGTTTCGTGGTGTGAATAAAATTAAAGTGAAAATTTTACATGCGTCATTATTGGCATTATCGCTAATATGTTCTAGTGTGGGCTTGGTAGCAGTTTTCGATTCACATAATCTGTGTAAGTGAAGCACAGAAATGTTCAAGATCTGTTTTTTACATAAATGGCAAACGAAACGTTCGGAAGAATTATCTATTGAATGAGATTCCTTTTGCCTATGACTTCTGTGAAGGACTGTAAGAGATATCCATTTGTTTCTTTTTTCTTGTTCGTAGCTCATCCGCCAAAAGCAAATTTGTATAGGTAAGTTGTGTTAGCTCTTCTGAAAAAAATGTTTATCTTATTTTCTTTTTATTCTATTTCAGTCTTCATTCATGGGTTGGCTTAGCAAGTGTTGTATTATTCGGAGTGCAAGTGAGTGTCACAGAACCTGTTGTTTAATTTAGTTTTGAAAAATATAGAACATTCAAATGCTTTTTGACGTCAGACAATGCAACAAAATAGAATTTTTTGCACATCGTCCATTTATGAGCCGATAAAGCTCACGGTCATTATACCAATGGGTATTTAGTGGATTCTTTTAGAAGGGTTAACTTTCACCACTGATCTATTGTTACTCTAATTAAATGGATATTGATCTTTCTTATAGTGGGTGTGTGGTTTCATATCATTTTTGTTTCCCAAATTAAGCGAAAAATTACGAAAAGCATACATGCCGTCACACAAGTTTTACGGAAAGATGATATTTATTTGTGCTGTTTCAGCTGTTCTGATGGGAATAACTGAATATGCTATTTTGTAGGTGAATTTCTATTTGTATTGTTTGCTGTAGTTTCTTTACTCAAAAAAACCACACTTTCGTACGTTTTCTTAGCTTTCAAATCTATCCGTCTAACAAAACGCAACGAAGTATTATCAATTTGTTTGGTGTATGCGTCATAATATTTGGAGCTATCATCGTCTATCTAGTTGCAAATCCAGGTCTTTAACATTTGATTGAAAACAATAAAACTTCAGGATAAACAGCATTCTATAAACCCGTTTCTTTTAGGTTATCAACGACCATCTGACAATGAGAATGAACATGTAGAATTCGTCAATTAATGATTAAAGTATGATTTTAAATGTTTTTCTTGTAATAACAAAGAACTCCTCTTGTCAAGTATAATTACGACAGCATTTTAGTTTTTTAAAAACTTCTCGTTGAACTGAATACAATGATACAGTTCAGAAGACTGTTATTGATCAATGTGACAGTTGCTTCAATTAGACTCTGCTTCTAACAATTTGGTTTTCTTATGCATAATGACAAGATTTTTCTATATGTTTTAGATGTGATTGTAGAGAAGATAAGAACAAATACCATTTAACTTTAATGTTGATATCTGATAACAGAATTATCACCTAGAATTTCTTTTAAAATCAAACTGAAGTTTTATTTTACTCCAAATCTGTTCTTCTACAACGTACAAGTGAAAATTACTTTTTATTATTGTTATTTTTTTCTTATTTGATATCTAGTGTTGCATTTCAATAACCATACTAATTTTTAATCGCTTTGTTTGTTCTTACAAAATAAAGATTACATATGTTAGTAGCATCGGTGTTCTCGTGTTTTTTTTTCTCTTTTAGATAGGTACTTTTTTACAACTGAATGTGGAGTACGAGAGTATTCATTTCAATGTGATATTATCTGTTGCTGAGACACATCGAAATCTATAGTACAAGCTCTTTAGAACAATGTCATTTTGAAAGTCCGACTGTTAACACCCCACTACTTACTATTTATTTTCTAGGGTAGACTAGAAAACCTTTCTTATAAACCATTTCAGGACATGGTGGTGTTGAACACGACAGCGGGAATTTTTTTCAGGCTTTTAGCTGACTTGCTGAGATCTGAGATAGGGAGTATAGAAAGTTACCATAGTAAATTGCTGTTATAATTTGTTCCTCACCAGCGGTAAACTTTGAACATTCATCGTTCGTGAACACCCAGTGGAAGTGAACAGAGTGAGACTAAGCCACTATTCATTTCGGCGCCTACGAATGGCAGGCATTTACCCGACGAAATGAAAACGAATTACAGGTGACTCACGAAAATGACTGCCATTCGAGAACCACAACAAATGGAGAGGTCGGTCTTGCTCAGAATTGTAGAGACCACTTTGGACTATCTAGGTACTATGTTACAATTAAAAATCCATCGCAGGTTCAGAATCTGGCAACCTCATCGCTTTTCATCAGTCAGGTACACCACCTGAAAAACAGAGATTTTTGGTACACAATATATATGAAGATAGAGTAAAGCCTTCTCTACAAAATGCTGAAAATCCGAACTCTCCATTTCTTTTTGTTCTCGAGTTATTCAAAAAATATCCATGGCATTCTATACAAAAATTCATAGTGGAAACCCCGTTTACCTAAAACCGAGTACAAATAACTGTTTATCGTTAACATTTTGAAAAGACAAATACAGGGCTTTGTAGCGCTTGGAAATCTCTCTCGAATGATGTATTGCTTTACCGTTTCCAGTAAACTAATCATCTAATCATAACAATAGACCATTGGCTATCAAGCAATGCATGAATGACTTTTCTAGGATTATTTTTGATTGAGTTACAAGTTTTTTAAAATGAGAACTAGGACCATAAATTTTAATTAAAATTTAAACTTAATTAATTAATAACTTTGTGAATAGTTATCACTTCATCGAAAAAACTGAAGGATATATGTAATCAGGTGCCCTCTTTGAACTGACATATTTTAAGGACACATATAGGAGGGGCGAACTCCCCCCTTAAGTTAAGCGGAGCATGTCACTTAACTGTAGTTATGGAAGATTTTAATTACAGAAGATACTTTTTATCCAGGGTTACTACTACATATAGCGTATATCATATCGGTTTAACCGATATGACATACGCTATATTACGTAGTAATAAGTTAATAACTACAGTTTCACTTTCTCTTTTCTTTTTTGTGTTGTCAGAAGTTGCCTGCTATTTGCAGATAACTTCCAGCAATGTTCTTTTTGTTTGTTCTCTTACGTACGCGTATTATATATATATATATATACATTGTTTGTTTTACTTCACGGTATATCCAATGAGAAAGATTATAGAACCTCTACTGTGATACCATCTGTAATGACATTTGAGCTTGTTTTGTTCAAATTCACTTTCAAACGTAACTTTCAAAATTTCTTTTTAAAAATCTGGATAAAGCTAATCGATTTCTTTTTGCATACTTTAACCTAGAGAATTATTAGACAACGGAAATCACGAATAAGCTGGGAGTAACCGCTTAACTGTTATGTCCGCCGACCTCCTTCAGTTTTTTCTGATCAAACGTTCGATATCAATATTTTCTTTTTCCGAGCGCACCAAAATCTATTAAGAAGACCTGTATTTTCTTTCTCATCACTAACGATAAAAGGTATTTTGATAGAGAGACATTATTATGGGAGCTGCTGATCAATTGCTGTGCGGTTAATGTATAAAAGCTAATGAACACATTGTCAAAAAGAAGAGATTACAAATGAACATATGTTAATTCTACCGTATCTCGATATGCTATATTCGCTTTAAAAAACAAATAATGAAGCCTGCACATATTCATACTGGTTCGACACCTTCACATCCTAAAAGGTGGGAAAATGCTTACGCTTTCTCATTTTTATTTTTTGTTTGCTTAATTTGGTTTGCTTTTGTTCGATTTTGCGAAGAAGATTTTGCATTGGACCTAGCTACTTTTTAGAACAACGACAATGACTGGTCATAGTGATAAAGACGAAAAATATTCTGTTAACGTGAAAGTTAACGATTCACATGTTCATCGAGCAGCTGTCACACGCGATTACATTAAACAACCACGTTTAAGTAAAGTGATTGTACTTTTGTTAACAATGGTCTCAATAATGTTCAATATATTCTATTTTTAGCTTACAAAACTGTTGTCGGTGTCAACGGTCCACTAGTGATATTAGACAATGTTAAATTCCCAAAATTTGCTGAAATAGTAAATTTAACATTACCTGATGGAACGCAGCGAAGTGGACAAATATTAGAAGTATCGGGCTCGAAAGCTGTTGTTCAGGTAAATCTAATGATAGCATGTTAATCTCATCTGTTATCTTTGGTATGATTCAAGGTGTTTGAAGGCACAGCTGGTATTGATGCTAAATATACAACGGTCGAGTTTACGGGTGATATATTACGAACGCCTGTATCAGAAGATATGCTTGGACGAATATTTAATGGTTCTGGTAAACCAATTGACAAAGGACCAACTGTTCTGGCGGAAGATTATTTAGACATTAATGGTAGGTTTGTTCAATGCTTCACTCTCTCAAAAAAATTAACCAGAAGATCATTCTATTCTCTTCACACTCGTTGTAATTCTTTATGCGTTGATGGTCGTGAAGAGCGTTTCAGTTGTTTATTGCCTTACACCGAAACAAGAGTATCAAAAATATAACGTAGTAACAAGTTTGTTCGTTTTTTAATAGGCGAGCCGATCAATCCGTTTTCTCGAGAATATCCAGAAGAAATGATACAAACTGGTATATCCGCTATCGATGTTATGAACAGTATAGCTCGTGGTCAAAAAATTCCAATATTTTCTGCTGCCGGTTTACCACACAATGATGTATGTTTGTTATAGATTTTTGTATTTGCTTTTGTATCCAATTCTTTACATTTCTGATTTAGATTGCAGCACAAATTTGCCGTCAAGCTGGTCTTGTTAAACATTCTAAAGGAGTAATAGATAATGATGATAATTTTGCGATTGTATTTGCTGCTATGGGTGTAAGTTTATTTTGTTTTGGTGCTGTTGATCTGTTTTTGCAGCCTATTCTTTGTGTTAGGTGAATATGGAAACAGCACGTTTTTTCAAACAAGATTTTGAAGAGAATGGTTCTATGGAGAATGTTTGTTTATTTTTGAATTTAGCTAATGATCCGACGTGAGTAACATGTTTTCAAACTTATATTTTTTATTTCGAAAGTTTCATTATAGAATTGAACGTATTATCACACCACGCATTGCTTTAACCACAGCTGAATTTCTCGCTTATCAATGTGATAAACATGTTTTAGTCATTTTAACTGATATGAGCTCTTATGCTGAAGCATTACGTGAAGTATGATGATAAATAACGTCTCATCTCTGTGAAATATAAGGATTTTTACTGTAGGTATCAGCGGCTCGTGAAGAAGTGCCTGGTCGTCGAGGTTTTCCGGGTTATATGTATACCGATTTGGCAACAATATATGAACGTGCTGGACGTGTGGCTGGACGTCATGGTTCGATTACCCAAATTCCTATTCTATCCATGCCAAACGATGGTATATTTTCCCTTTAGATAACTGTCATTTAGAAATTAAACTTTTTCTTCTACTTAATTATAGACATTACACATCCCATACCGGATTTAACTGGTTATATAACAGAAGGACAAATTTATGTTGATAGACAGTTACATAATCGTCAAGTAAAAAGAAGTTATTCTCTGTTTCTTTCGTCTTTATTTGATTTTTTATTTAGATTTATCCACCAATTAATGTTCTTCCATCTTTATCACGTTTAATGAAATCAGCTATTGGTGAAGGAATGACAAGAAAAGATCATGCTGATGTATCAAATCAACTGGTAGGTTTAGAAAATAAATATGGTATCAAAATGTTTTTCTATAAGATCATTCTGCTGCCAGATAACGACTGGAATATAATATATACCTAGTTCTAATTTTTCCGTTTTAAGTATGCTAATTATGCCATTGGCAAGGATGTTGCAGCTATGAAAGCTGTTGTTGGTGAAGAAGCATTGTCATCTGACGATTTGCTTTATCTCGAATTTTTGACAAAATTTGAAAAGAACTTCATTTCACAAGGTAAACTAAGAGAGGAAATATTTTTTTACGTGTAATTAATTAATTCTCTTTTGATTAGGTCCATATGAAAATCGTTCCATATTTGATAGTTTGGATATTGGTTGGCAATTATTACGTACATTCCCCAAAGAAATGTTGAAACGTATTCCACATAATATTATTCAAGAATTTTATCCGAGACATACATAAGAAACACGTTTGATTTTCAATGTGCGTGTGTCTAAAAGCATTTATTTATCCATGACGTTTATTTCATTTTTGTTTCTAAAGCTTTTTTAGTAGTGCAATACAAAAATAATTTATATTTAAAACCAAATACGGCTGGCTTTCAGTAATTTTCTTTCATCGCTCAGTCAGAGAGTTCGAAACCGGTTTTCTTCTACAGTCTTATTATTTTTTGGCCTTTTGAGTACGACTTCGTTCATCTGTTTTTTTTCTCATCGAAAATAATATTTGGGAGCTTAAACGTAAACATTTTTTGCAAATAATTAATTGAACTTAGATTTCGTCTATCTGTATGTAACATCAGATTTTTTTTGTAGAAAACAAAAGTTTTTGCTATTATCCTAGCTAAGATCAGTTTCACACAGTATGTTTGAATATCTTATTTTCTTTCTTCATATATTTGTGTGTGTAAGTAAATCATCAACCTTTTCCAATGTGTTTCTCGGTGTTAGAATTATTTTTTCATGAGATGTAATTTTATGTTTGTCTCTTTTTGATTATTAGGTATGTTTTTCACACGTTTTAAAGTTTCTACAGATTTATCGTTTTCAAGGCATCTGTTTGTGAGGTATTCAGATGCACCATCAGCTGTTTTTTATAGACAATATAGACACTCCATCCATGTTTTCTCACGTCTGTTAAATATTTTATACTTATTTTTGTTCTAATTCTATGCCTTCCTGTTCCCTTTGATATTTGTAAGTCCAGAATTATTCTTGTGTCTTTATTTGAGATAAAATTGGAAACAAAATCGTTTGATTTAATAAACTGCAGTACGAAATATTGATCTTTTACTTGCTGTTCATCTTGCAAATATACATCTCTACAATAGTCGCTTACTGTTGATTCATAAAAGCTTCGCGCTGTACCTCTACTGCTTATTTAACTCGCGCTGTACCTCTACTGCTTATTTAACTCGCGCTGTACCTCTACTGCTTATTTAACTCGCGCTGTACCTCTACTGCTTATTTAACTCGCGCTGTACCTCTACTGCTTATTTAACTCGCGCTTTTTAATACTAAATATCATTAGGAAAAAGATATTGTGTGTATTTTTCCTAAATATATTTGATAGTTAGGACAGAGGAAGACTACCCGCCTTGCGGCTACCATTACCGGTGTAGGGCGCTGCCGTGCCAGTTTCAATAGCCCGATATCTTCCTGCAGTTTACAAGCTGCTGAAATCGAAACTCATCTCGTTACTAGTCATCAATTGCAGAAGACTAGACTAACGCATAGTTTTTGCGCTCAATTACTTGAGCTTCCCATATACACTTCGCTAACCATGTACTCGCTTTCCGGAAAACCACGAGGACTAGGCGGAGAAGTTGTATTGCACGTCACAACGTAGTGAGTATGCTGTCAAACGGGTGATCCGAGGCACTAACACATACGTAACTTGCCCAAAGTTATTACATAACTTTTGCTAGCGCCGGGGTTCGAACACAGTACCTTAGCAGCGACATACTTCGGAAGATTCCCAAAAGACAGCCTGACATAAGTACTGATCATTGGCATGTGAGCGCCAAAATTTCCACAGGTATCGGACGAGAAATCGATCTTCAAATAGGCCATTTTTCATATTCTACCCCTTTTTGAGCTCATCCACACAACAACCGAGGAACTTGCACGAAGTGAATTCAAAAATTCTTCTATTTTTTAAGAAATTTTATTAAATAAAATTCTTCCTTATTGTGCGTATATGTTTGCACATGTTCGACAGTTATTTTGCACACGCTCTTCACTATAGATAGTACTCAACCAGAGGACAAAAAATTCAGACATTGATTGAGCAACGTATGGGAGAAACGATGACTCATAAATACATTTCTTTCTTTTTTTTCCATAACAGACCAAAAAGATGACGCAATTTGCAAACGTATTTGTCATTACGCAAGATAGAATGTACTATATATACAGTTTCTTACCATTAACAAAACGGTTGTTGATACCAGTGGTTCGCTAGTGATATAAGACAAAATTAATAAAATTAAGGATACTTAGCTTAAATACCATACTTTCAGAATGTAAGCTTCTTGCCTGGCTAGGAAAGAGATCGGAGAACTAGATTCAATTCTTTATACAGCAAAAAAATGTGCTTGGGAAATGTTGACAGTCACTTTATCCAGACACTATACGGTTTTCTAACCATCGATTTCTTCTTTTCGTTTTACTCTGCTGTTGACAGACAAGAATAAAACTTTAAAGATTAGTCACTATATCTTAAAGGGTGTCTCATTTGTTTTTTTGTAGATCATCTACATATTTCTCGACTTTTATATTATCTTATTTCATCAGACCAGAGCCTCCGACCTTATCTTTCCTTCGTTTCGAGTTATTATCGTATGACCGATCAAGACATAACTGAATTACGATCTGCTGATCCATTTGCGGATGTGACAGGAACAAATTCTTTAGGCGATTCTAAGGCCAGGGGTAAGTAATATCTGTCTCCCTTTGCTCCTCTCCATTATGTCTTATTTTTTGTTTCATCTTTAGGCGGCCAACGGAGTTCCAATTTAATACATATTCGTATTCAACAACGTAGTGGTAAAAAAACATTAACAACTGTTCAAGGTATTGGTGAAGAATTTGATAAAAAACACTTATTAAAAGCATTTAAAAAGAAATTCGCTTGTAATGGTACTGTAGTTGATCATCAAGAATATGGAGAAGTAATACAATTACAAGGTATAAAAAGAGCTTAACAATCTTCTCAGTTAGAACTTATAAAGTTTCTTTTCTTTTTCAGGCGATCAACGTATTTATGTTAGTCAATTCTTAAAAGACATGGGTATTGCTTCTGATGAACAATTGAAAGTACATGGTTTTTAACCTGAACAATTAAAACACAATTGTAATCAAAATAAAAAATCAGAAAATAGACATTTTTTTATCAAAGTACAAAAACCTTTTTTGTCTCATTTATTTATCTATCTTTCCTGGACTTTGAGAAAGTGTTATTTACTCTTTGTTGTTTTGTTGGTATAATATAACATTTATGTATTGTCTAATCCACACAATTTTTACTTCAAATGAGCATTTTTTTGATTGTGCGACAGAAAAAAAACATAACCAAGAACATTTTTGAAAACAAAAAGCAACTGTTGGTTTTATCAAGTATTTGCTCTTTAACGTTCCTCCTAGTATTTCTCTCCTGTTTATCTAATAAAAATTCAGAAAAAAATGTGTTTTGTATATTGTTTACTATGATCAGGAAAAATAAATGTAACCAGTGTTTGCACAAAAACACTACAACTCATTTCTCTCCTTAAGAAAAGCTTTCTTCTGAACTGAAACATGCACTTTAAAATCCACATTTCGTAAGCTTTTCAAAACTTTTTGAAAAAGTTTTCACAATCTTTTGTTTCAGAGTTATTAATGTTTTATTGATAATCTCAAAAACTATGTTTGTATAAAGAAAGAAGACGATTTTCTACGCTGCACCGTTGATATTAAATTGAGAATTCACTTTTTATTTGAATACCGGATTATAGGCCAGATATTTCTGTACAAAATGGTATTTCGCGCGTTTTTATGAGACTTTATTACAAAAAGTTATCTGTACTTTTTCCAAAAATCTCATACCATATAAAACGCTGTATATAGTAAATTTTGTAAAGAAAGAGAATTTTTTGTAGAACGCTTATAATTTCTTAAAGGAAAGCCATAGTGAGGCACGCGGCATTTATCATTTTCTCGAGAAATGTTTGCTCATCAAATGAATATTATTACGCTTCCTCTGTCACAGTGGCATTAAATTTTGTTAAAAATGATATCTTTTTTCTATGTAGAAACACAGTTTTCGAGAATATCAAGAAAACATTAATAACTCTGAAACAAAAGATTGTAAAAGCTTTTTCAAAAAATTTCGAAAAACTTACTAAATGTGGATTTCAAAATGTACGTTTCAATTCAGGAGAAATCTTTTATTAAGAAGAGAGATGAGTTTTAATTTTGTGCAAACACTTTTGCAACAAGGGTTATAAATGAAGTCTAAATCGAAGAACAGTTAGTTATACGAGGAATATTAAGAGGCACACAAGAAGAACAATAAACTTCCAAGTGAATCTGAAACGAAGCTAAGATTAGGGACCGCAGAGCTGGAGTTGGATTTGAGATGTCGAATAAAACCGTAGAGAGAAATGTCAACTTGAAATCATCGCTGATGGTGAGAGTGTTACTTGAAAAAGTTTTAGTTTTTGAACTTATTACCAGCTTCAAGCATATTTATTTTGCGTTGTTGTCTTTACTAATGATATTCCTGTTGGTCTTTTTGGAGTTCAAGATGACATTTGAAAATAGTGCTGATGTATTAGAAACAAATTCAATGTTAACCGATGATGAAGCCACATTATATGATCGTCAAATACGTTTATGGGGAGCCGATGCTCAATTAAAGTACGGTTTGATTTCAACATTCTATGTTTACTTAATCTTTGATAATTTTTCTTCTCAATTTTAGACTTCGACAAACTCGTTTATTAATTATCAATGTAAATAGTTTATCGATTGAAGTATGTAAAAATTTATGTTTAGCTGGTGTTGCTGGTATAACCATCATGGATAATGAAAAAGTAAAACAATCGGATGTTGATCATTCTTTAACATTAACAATATCAAAAGAAAATATCAATGAATATAAAGCAGAATGTACATGTAAAATGTTACAACAATTAAATCCACGTGTACATATGCTAGCCGATTATCAAAGAACAATTGAAGAAATTGATATTAATTATTTAAATAGTTTTGATTTTGTTTGTATATTCAATCATTTTAATTACCAACAAATTTTATATTTGAATAATTTATGTCATCAAACTAAGAATAACGATAGACATATCAATTTTTTTTGTGCAGCAACATTTGGCTTATATGGTTATGTATTCAAAGATTTAGGCGAATCGTACGATTATTTCAGGTAAATATGAGCAGACTGTTTTTATTATCTCAGCAAATTTACGGGATCAATGACAGCTTTTTTGCGAGACAAAGATCTCTCGACAAGAAATCCTAAATTCTAGTAGTAGAAGTTGCTTGTATTCTACGAATTTTTGAACAAAGCTTGTTCCATCTTTGTGGATTCGTCACAAATGAATCTTGGTTTTTCATCAAAAATTGAAATATTTGAAGTATTTACCAATAGTCAAAAGTATCTACAACCTGTATATTTTCATATTCTTCTTTGGAAGTTCTTGTAGAATACAGATGTGTTGTCAAAAGTCTCAAATATCATGGCAAATAAATTTTCTTCTCGCTGTTTACTACTTGACATGTACCTATATTTAACATTACTCTTCTTCTTTTAACATTAACTCTTCTTCTTTTTGCAAAATAAAATGTGACAATCCTATGGGACGCTCTAAGAGAAAGCTGAAAACAAACCACATAGTGTCAAACATATGAAAAGAGTATTGTACTAACTGGCCTATTTTCAACCTTGCTACGCCTATAACTTTCTCCAGTGTTTGGACTGAAAGTTTTAATATAGTAATTCTAACGGATCAATCAGAAATAATAGCCTTCACAGTATTTTTCTTGTATCTCTGCATCCCACAAATTCTTTGAGCTGACTGTTTTTGTAAATGATTTTTCGTTTAATTCTTTCTCTACAGAAAAGTATATTAAACATTTTTTTATATAGACTACCGTAAAAGTAAAAGAATATTGGTGAAATACTCTGAAACATTAATCTTCATCACTTTCTAACCCTAAACACAAAAATATTTATTTAAACGCAGTTTTATGCATCAAAATAATAGTCTGATGCTCCTAAGTGTGACAGAGCTTTTGTTTGAGTCACTGTGAAAAAAACAAAATTTGGAATAGATTCTCTTAAATATTCATTGATCGTCTAAATTTTTTTTTTGTTTAAAGCGCAATTTCCCTTGGTACAGAAACACTGATCAAAGGAGAAGGTGGACATCCATCTGAATCTCAAAAAAATGAACAAATTACAAAAAAAAATGTAAGTATTTTCAACGGAAAATGAACAGTTATGACTTCGTCAATATTGATATGAATAGGAACGAAAATTTATTACATTTGAAAAAGCATTAAAAACAGAATGGCGACCAAGTAAACGGCGAGAAATTTATCGTTCAGGTTTAACAACATATACGTTATTAAAAGGTATTCAATGTACTTTAATATCCTCTATTCTATATATTGTTAATGATGGTAATTATTATTTAGCACTTTTGGCATTTTTTGAAAAATATCAACGTGTACCTGAATTAAAAACACACGATATTGACATACCAAATTTACTTTCAATTATAAAACATCTCGATCAAACAGCAACAACAAGCAAAGATATTGATAGCAGTATGAATGACAATGAATTGAATGAAGAAATGCTAACGTAAGAAAAATATTAGTTGCTTATGTTATTCATATTCATTCTTTAGTATTTCCTTTTAGAGATATTTTAAATGACAACAACGCTGTTGCATCGATTGTCGGTGGTGCAATGAGTCATGATATTGTTAAGGTAAGATTATTATTTCTCAATTTTTTAATTTTATAATATATTTCAATTTATTTAGGTTATATCTAAACAAGAACCAAAAGATAACTTTTTCTTTTTCAATGGTTTGTCATGTGTTGGATTATCAGTACCAATCGCTTGTTGATTTTCTTTTTCGAACTATCAAATAGAAAGAAAAAACTCTGTCTGTCTGCTTAATATTGGTATTATAAAACGTGTATAAAAAAAAAACGCTGTTATTTCTTTTTTTGTTGTTATGTTCTCTATGTGTATTATCTGATTTATTTTCTTGAATAAAAAAAGTTGTAGATTAGATGAGAAGTCACTTTTACAAAAACAAAATGAGTTTGTCATTTTTAGATCAGGGAAGAGTTCTTAACAGCGTGTATCAAATAAATAATCCTTTCTTGTAAAACGGGTATCTATTTGCAAAATTGTTGTGCTCTATTCTTTGTACTACTTAAACCAATTAGATACTTCTAAAAAAAACTAAGTCGAATATCATCAAGATTCTTGATCCTGTATGCATTTGCTGCTATGATTATAAGTTATTTTGTGTTTGTAATCATATTTTTAATAAAATTCAACCGAATGAATTATCGGACGTTCATATTCCTGACACAATCATGATTCAGGCATTATTAAGATCCATGATTACACCAAATCCATTATCGAATACGATTATTACCCAACTTATTCATCAACCATCATCAGATTCTTCAACAGCTATTCTAATAACAACTACTATCAGTGCGTTAGCAACCTCTTCACCTGCACGACTATGTCAATATCAATCATAGCAGTCACGTTTAGTACCAGTAACTTCTAAACTGTTCAATCAATTCGACTTCTCAGTCTTTATCCCTGCTTATTATCAACTCATCGTCACATTCATCTCAATGGTATCCTCTCGTTTCGTCCCGTATTTGTTAATTAGCTCTCGTTTCGTCCCGTCTCATTTCGTCCCACACTTGTTTCGTCCCCTCTCGTTTCGTCCCACACTCGTTTCGTCCCGTTTACATTTTCTATCATTC